>BLKM01009860.1:354750-480992 GCA_013340265.1 Coptotermes formosanus | reverse complement strand
ATCACCCCCCGACGCTGCGTAATACCCCAGAAGAGCGCAGATTCCTTCTTTTTATTACTTCAAGGACACTCCTCTCCTCCTTGACTCTACGTAATATTTCATTTCTCACATGATCAGTACAACTGATCGTCCCCATCCTTCTCCAGCACATTTCAAAATATTTCTGATCTACTTTCCAAGGTGTCCAAGCTTCAGCACCATACAGAGCTATGCACCAAAGCAAGACTTTACTGACCTTAAATTTAAGTCCAATTTGCCGGTGGAAAGAGCCGGCTTGTTGAACGCTGATTTGTCATGGCAATTCTGGATTTAATTTCACGTGTGCATCTTGCAGTAAGAACCAGTTTCATTGTTTTAGTACTGTCTGCTTTAAAAGAAACCGGATGAAGAATGGTTAGAATGGGATACTTTCCTTTATTGGTTGCAAAGTTTAGCAAGTTCCAATAAAATCGTTGAGGATTTGAAAGAGTTGTTCGATGCCTTAAAACAAAATGTCATACTAATCAGGGGTGCAAAAATTTTGAAAAATCTGGGAGCAACCCCAAAATTCTAGGCATCGGATGGGTGACACCGAGCAAGTTCCATACTGAGGACCAAATGTTATGCACCACCCTACAACATTCAGTCGCCACGGCAACCTGGGGCGCGGGGTTTCTGCACTCCTGATACTAATTCTAAAATACTGTTTTGCTGTTTACAAAAGGACTACGAACAAAACCAGAGAATATCCACTGTAAATCCCGTAGCCTGTGCTGGAGCTAATGAAATATGGACTCTAAAATAAACGTCAGATGGACTTGTTTTGAGCTAACTACAATACAAAATGCACGACTAATTCCCTATTTATCAGCTGAAAAGCTTTCGGATTTTTTGGCATGTTTCATGATTTTCTGTCTACCGCAAGAATTATGCCGCTATAGCCATAAGTTGTATTAACTGGAGAGGAGAAAGTGGCCGATTTCACACACCTCTTTGCATTTTTTCACTTTGGTTTGAGCAACTAAATTCACAACACGCTTCGTTAGTGGTCTGGCCCATACACACGCACTTTATACTCGTTCAGGGTTATGTTTAAAAGACATTCCACTCCACAGATTCCTGCACTGTATTGTATGGACTTCACTGCACACATGAAACATAGAATACTCACACACGGACAGACCGACAGACAGACAGACAGACAAACACACGGCAGGTTGGTGTAGCGGTGATGATCCAGGCTTGTATTTGGGAGGTACCCAGTTCGAATCTCAATCGGAAAACATACTGTCTCGATTGCTGTTCGTGATTTTCCTTAATCCTTCCAGGCAGATGTGGGGACGGTTCGTAGCCCAAGCCATGACAGCTTCCTTCCAAATCCTTTCCAATTCATGCTCCAACGATCACCCTACCACAGACGCTGTAGTGAGAGACACTGAGAGCATCCTTACACAAACCACAAACCACACACAGAGTGTAACATCACCCTCTTTCAGCAAAGAGAATGCGAAGTACTTAATCAAAAGGTTCCCATACCCCGGGAAGCACTGGTGAAAACAAAGACAGCTGTAACAGATATATACGCGTAACGCACGTTTATTTTATTTTTATATCGTATAATATGGTCAGTGTAATGACTAGGCTTGGCCTAGACGTCCGAGGAATCGTGTTTGATTACCGTTAGGAACAAGAGGTTTTTCCCTACTCCGAAGCATCCGGACCGGCAAAAGTGGGCCCACCGAGCCTCCTATTCAACGGAAACGGAGACAGAGCGGCCGGGACGTAAAGCTGGTCACTAAACTTCACCTACACCGAAGGTTAATAAGTGGAGCCACAGCTCCATCCTCCCATATGTCTTCATAACGTGCATTCGGACAACGCCATTTCTATTAAAGAAAATCCTTATGCTGCATATCTGTAAGCCCAACTTTTCAACGATATGATTTCTTGGAACTCTGCCGTGAAAGTTATGCCACTGGGGGCCATCCTAATCGCGCGTTACTATCAGATATAACAACACGGCATACAAACGAACCTGTGAAATGCGAGTGACACTAGCGCCAACAACACAACGTCGAACTCTGTTATAACGTCATGAAAGGGATCGAATATTTTGTGTAGTTATAAACGAGTGTCGTTATAACCGAGCAGTACTATGATGTTATGATTAACAGTGACAATTAATTGCTACCACAGAATATCTGAGTACCACAGAACAGACGAGGTGTCGTATAAACCGATGTTGTTGTAGCCGAGTTCTACTGTAGTTTCAAGAAATGGTGTACAGTAATGGGTCTTATAATATTTTTATTAAGATGATTTATTAGAGAATATAACATCAACGTGACAATCTGGACACCTTTTTCTAGAGTTTTCAATCTCCAAGTAATATGCAATGGACCAGTAGAGCTGGGAATGACATTTGAAGATTCCCACACATTACATTACAAACACGGCGACGAAGCAAAATTTTTAACTTATATCCGACAAATTTAACATAGACGGAATCTGTATCTCATATAAATTCTACCTCCTCCAAAAAATTTGATTCGAGCACAATTCAGTGCCAAGACCACATACATAAGAGCCCAACTGGCTAATCTATGAACTAAACTGCATTTTATTTTTGAATTATAAACTCAGGTTACATAGATATAGCTAAAAATAAGAGACTCTATTGCTGGATGTCTGTGAAATAGGAACGTCAGTTTTATAAGTTCCGCCGGGAAATCATGGTTTACTTTTTGGGCACACAGCTTTAATTAACCCTTTAAAGACGAAGTGTGTCTGTTTTATATAAGGACTCAGTGCGTACCGCGCTGTAAACACTTTCCACTTCGGTTATAAAAACCAATCTCTTAATGTTTTATAAGGCAAAAGTTGCTGTTTGTTCTGAGATCCGTACAAAACACATAAACGCAATGTGGGCACCACGTAGAATTTTTTAATGTTAAACCTGGTCGTATGTAAAGTTACCGCTAGGCTTTAAAAGGTTAACCGTCATTCTTGTTCTAGTAACCTTTTCAAGGCCCGCAGTACGTACATGTAGCACCTACTGGAACATTAAACAAACTCTGCATTTCACCCACACAGTGTATTTATGTATCTCGCAGTATACAACAAACACAGTACATTTCTTTCAACCAGTTTATCCGACTGTCTTCATAAGACACAAACACTGTTCACTGTGAGCTGCGGAATGAATCTTCGATATATCATTTGTACGAATGCCTTCAAGCAGATACGGACACTGTTCGCAAGTTCCAAGTTGCTACTCCATGCTTCGCATGCAGCCCTGAGGATTTAAATTCACCAAAATTAATCCCACCAACTTTTAGTCAACCAAATTCCTTTTCCAAATTACGTGCTGCAGAACCAACAAGAAACCAAAACTCCTCGGTCCCTGTTTCAAGCCATTACTTTCATCTTTCTGCCGTCTTCATTTTTATACTACTCCTGTCAGAAGGACGAGCGGACGAAGTCTACAAACCTTCTATCAAAAGAATCATCTTTCTCCACCCAAACCAATACGTCTCTCTTCTCCCTTCTCTTTCCCTTTCTTCGTTCTTTCACCATATATCACGTTTCTCTCCCTCCCTCTCCCTCGCTCTCTTTGCCTTCAGACGTCAAATGTGAAACACTGTACCACTTCAAGAATGCCTAACCTCTGGTCTGATTGAACAACTGCAACCTGAACAGAAGAGGATTAAAACGTTTTTTCTTAACATTTTTACCTTTATTACTTCCGCGCCGTAGCGATGACACAGGGATGCAGTAAGCACTAGACCTTCGCCGGTTAGGCATTCTAAATCCTCGCCACTCAAAAATCTGTTACTAAATCTCCAGAAGAGATGAATCACCAACTAGACTCCTTGTAACACTGCAAGCGCGCGGTGTCTAGCGTTCACGCGGCCTACCGGCCGAAGATTATACAAACATATCCGCACCATTCCAGGCGTATTTCTCACTCCTTTGCAATGGCAAATGTGAAAGACGACGTATAGGAGCATTTGAAGTTTGGAAGTACCTACGTGTGTATATTCAAAAGACTTGCCATGCCCGGTATTTTCTGGGCGTGGAAGTAGGATCCATGGCAATGAAGCTTACGATTGTGATGTTCTGGGTTAGTCCCGTAGGCGACTAATTATTGTACCAAAGTTCCATAGGAATTGCTTCCTCCATCCGACCTATAACCTTCCAGTTCAGGCCTTGTAAGGATGACTTCACCTCTCACCCACAGATGGCAGATTAGTTGTTACTGGCAGTAAAGGGGACAGAATTGCCATCAACCTTTTACTAGAGTGACACTGTGTGTCACTTTGCAATTGCGTATCAGCCGTACAAATTGCATTGCATCGCAGGAATACAGGAAACTGCTATGTAAGGCATATTACAAAGTTGGTTACTTACACGAAATATTCCGACTATCGAATGAACTAAGTAAAATCTCGAAAAGGTGGCCGTATACTCGACATCCTGAATGATTCTGCAAGTTGGGATACTTCTTTCCACAAATTTCATTAAAAAAATGGATAATGTCCCTCTTACAAGCGCTCTTCTTAAACGAACTTGATAATTTCCTTCTTGTAGGTGCCATTCTACGCAGCACTGGCTCTATGTTTCCTGCCGCCACACGGAAACTAATTTTTCACCGTCTCGCCCATTTAATTCGGTTCTTACTGAAACCTGTCTGCACTTTACTCCATTTTGTTCCTGTACAGTTCAACATTTAGAAAAATAAAACGAAAAGAATTTGTAGTTAGGAAAATAAAATATTGTCAGTGGTTACTTGCGACAAAAAGGATGGCTAAAAATGCTGCCCGTGGATATGTGTGTGCCTAGCCACACGCTTGCTTTGTTGGTGTCCACAGCTGGCCGTGATTCCATATGTGGCGAACAAGGGTAGCTCAGTGTATTGTGACCTAGCTACGGACTGGACGACCGAGGAATAGTAGTTGGATTCCCGGCAGGGACCAAAAATCTCTTCTCCAAAGTGTCCAGACCAGCAACAGGGCCCACTAGACTCCTACGGGAACTGACGGCTCTTTATCGGGGGTAAAGGGGGTGAGGCATAAAGCTGACAAATCACTTCCGTCTAGTGCCTAGCCCCCATATATCTTCAAGACATGGTGAAAGCACAGAAGACAGAACTTTACTTTTACATTCATCATTTTACACGCAATGAAATTAGCTGGCACTATTCATTACTACACTTAAAACCCACAATTTTAACTTTTACAAGTGGTACAATGGCGCAAACTTCAAGCTATTCATATCGTTCTATTTCTACTGCACAACGGTACATTCTTACAGACACGAAATGTATAAAAATTGTCAAATATTCCCAAAAGAAAGCAATGACGATGTTTTAAAACTGCTTCAAATAATAATGCATATTCCAAATCCATAAAGTCTCTGGATTTATTATCCACATTCTTACTTTCATAACAAATTCCAAGCAGCAGCGGGATATTTCCTGAAAAGCTAGCAGTCACTTAGATGATACCACAGACCATTTCCCATCTTATCCTCTTTGTTTCGATTACCCTAACAATATCTAGTGTAGTACTGAGTCAACAACAAAACTAAGTACGTATTAGTGCTCTACAGATAGCTAAATTGTAAATGGTGTACGAAAAACCAAAAAAGAGAGAGTAATATAACTTTATCAAATAGCAGAACAATACACAGGCTAAATTTGATCAGCCACAAACAAAAAGCAATTACCGTGAGAACGAAGCCTGAGTACTGCTTTGTACCTTCCTTTAAATGTTAAGTACTTTTAGTTCAAAAGAGATTCTAAAATATTTCTTATGCTTAACCTTACAGAAACTAACCAACACTCTACACATGATTGTGATTTTTGCACCATTAGCATCTTCATCTGAGGTTGGGAGATTTTAACTTTGTAACAATCAGCTTCTCACTATGTTCTGTGTTCCCGTTTACTATGTAGTGAGAATAAATTTAATGACTGAATAGCAAACACTCTGCTAGTTGAAGCTGATTTCACAGAAAACAGTTCTTCCAAAACAGACACCTGTGTCAGTTTTGGTAAAAGTGGCTTGGCTAAGATGACCTAACAAAACCTCCCAGAACAAAATTAAGCCAAATGACATCAGAACTAATGAAGCAGGAGCACCGTGGCCTAAAAACAACCCCGTGGTGATCTTTAGCCACAATCTGCACTGCAACCTCACTGTTGTTTAATATTCTGACAGGAACAAGTTAATATGCTGCCATTGTGCCTTCCATTGTGACAAGAAGTCAAGCTGGTTGGTTATTAGTACAAAAGTGGTCACTGAATCCCATCTGTGGTGTTTATGAATTTAAATTGATTGAGTAGGCCTATATAGAAAGATAATCTATTACCTGTAGTAAAAGAAATGTCCCATCATGCAGTTCAGCTTTACAAATCATCACAAGTGGACAAAATTATCACTTTGCATCATTTCAAACTTCACTTCTGGCCACATGTACAAAACACAAGCAACACCTGTTCATTATGTTATTTGTAAATGCTGTGTCACTGATACCATTAAATACACTGGTATGATGTACGATCAACTGTCCATAAACTTTATACAAGCACTCCACGAAATATATAAGAGTTCCAGTCCAGAAACCATTATCTAACTCAGCACTGTCATACTGGTATGTCTGAATGCAACCCGCAACCCACCAGACATAGATATGCATGCATGTGTGTGTGAGTGAGTGAGTGAGTGAGTGAGTGAGTGAGTGAGTGAGTGAGGGAGTGAGTGACAGTGTGAGTGAGTGAGTGATAGTGTGAGTGTGAGTACCTTTAATCCTGTAAATGTCTACTGAGATACTAAATGAAGGGTACTTTGTGTTAAACTGCAGATTAAGGACACAAGTCAACAGGAAACAAAATCATTCTAAGCACAGAAATTAAACAAAAACAGCTTATGGGAAAGTATATGCAAGGTCAAGTTCACATACGTCAGGGTACACATAACTCAGGGGCATACTTGCGTTGGAAATTCTGGCAGAAAAATATTTACTGCACATATTTTAAGGATTCTTTCCTTTCCAAATAACGCCACCCTCAACATTTTAAGACAGAACATCACACAAATGCAACAATAACCTTTTCTTGAAAATGTAAACTCCAACTACCCTTTTGAAGTAAACCTATGTAGACAAAAATAGCCATGCCACCAATCAGTATGGTGAGTATGCAGCAGCTTGCAGGACTGTAAAAGTCTGGTTCATTTTCAGCACAGGCAAGAGCTTTTTATTAACATCAGCTCTGCAGCCCACCCAGTCTCTCATTCGTGGTACCAGAGGTGAACCAGCGTGACCTTCCGAAAGATGAAGCTGACCACTCGTGTCCATCTAGTGCTGAGGTTAAATATGAGTGCAGCTGTACCTCCACTGTGCCATATGCCTTCCTTGCACACACATGAACAACTATACCATTCACATTTTAAATGTAAAAGAAATGTGCATTATAAAGGCATATATTGTATGAGGTTACAGAACATGAATAAAACTTTTAAACGCACTGCTACTGTTCAGTCATCAGTTTCATTCAAACGAAAACAAAGGTAGACTAATGCTAGCCATATCTACTGGCAACACGCATCATGTACAGGAATCAGAAATTTTACACATGTCAAAAGAAGCAGCTTATATGTGTTACAGACGAATATTAAGGGCCCAAAATACATAAAAGTGCGAATGTCCGAAAGACAAGGTACAAGCAACAAGAAGCTACTATGAACAAAACACTTTTATCAAGATAATTCTTCAAAAATACTTAACTGCCACACATTTTGGGACACAGACACAGGGACAGGGCAAAAGTATACAACTCTGTAAACAAGCCAGTGGCAGACTGTGGTGCCACAAGGAGGCAGCGACAAAAAATCTTGGGGAAGAAGGTTACAAAAAAAGTCTGAGGAGGAAAAGACTTAAAAATATAACTTAAGGTAACTCACCTTCAAAGGCAGCTCCTGGTGGTTTATTGCCATGCTTTGGTATGGTGCCTGTAGAATATGGAGCACTCGGCTTATATGGGTTGTCATCGTCTTCCGTTCCCATCATGATTTTTGCTGCTCTGTTGATGGTAACACTTTCAGTAACCTAAAGAAAATACATGGCAATTATTCATAAGTGATAATTAAGAAGTGGAAAATTTCTTGGCTGCCTAGCAACCATCAGCTACTCAAAAAGAATTCTATCCCATGATTAGTAAGATGGCTGGTTCCAGAAACAGCAAATGGTATTCAGTGTATGATACTGTATAGTTCAATGTGTAGAAGTGCTAGTGTTTCAAAGTCAGTCTAACATGAAGCCACCAGATAAAATTCAGCTGATCAAAGATACAAGAAGGTACTGCTCCTTACACAGGTCATGAAGGCATACAGGGGAAATGGAGATACAGCAAGACCATTTCTTAACCTGAATACTAGATGGAGATAAGTGATCAGTCTCAAGCCCTGAGTGCTTTGGCTTCACAGAAAGAGCCCCTAGTACCCGCTGAATAGGAGACTGAGTGGGCCCACGAGCCGGTCCTGGCAGTTTGGAGAAGAGAAAAATCTCTTGCCATCTCTTACCCTTGCCAGGATTTCGACCTCGGTTCGAGCCCATAGCCTAGTCACTATACAGACCATGCTATCCCAGCAGCAAAATTCAGCATAAGTGTGACAAAATAAATAGATGCAACCTATAAATATATTACAGATTTAAAACAATAAGTCAGAATTTGGGTAAACAGGGAAAATCACTATATGACGATGTGAGATTTCAAATACGATGATTAAAATGAGTAGGCAATTCTGGGATATGATGCAATGTGGTTTGGTGGATGGGTAACTGTGTTCCACAGAAAACTGTTGCCTCCTTCTTCAGGGGAGGGGTGACCTGAATATGGCTGCATCAGGTTCCTCCGAAGCGTGTGTATCCATGTGCCAAACCGAACGGCATCACATGTACGAAGAACATACTCTTGATCACATGCTGATGTTCTTAACCTTAAAATACTGTATTAAAGATAGCTGTAATTACATGCACACAATACTTGATACTCTATTTTCATAAGACGCGTAAAAATGGACTTGGAAAACTGAACATACCTTATGCTACTTCCTCAGCACCAAAACTGTGTATGTAAGTTCATTACTCCTGCTGGTAATTAATTTGGCCCAACAACGCATTGTACGTAGCCAATTAGTGCAGAACGTATAAGATTAAATTCCTTATAAAGTCAGCATCGCACATAATCGAACACAAAGCATAAATAAATACACAAATAAAGAATAACATAAAAAATCAATCCAATCAAGGATACTTAATGCATCTCAAGCACTTTCAATTCACTGCAAACACGATTTTAACCACGGATCAGATTTTGGCAGCCTGAATAAGCTGCAGTGTAACAACAGAGCTCTTGCTCCCATCTACTGTCGAACAACAGAACTACCAGCAACCCCAATTCCTTTGAATGTGTGGATTGCGGCCTTCTGAAATATGACTCCATATACCTTGTTATATATACACATTTCTAACAAACTCAGGCCCCTAGCTACTAAACCGCAGACCATCACACCCCAGAAGATTATATTCTGCCTCAGATTTCACGTTATTACGGCAGTGACGATGATGTTTACGGACCTTTGCGGCCCTTCTTCTGGGCTATGGCACCATGCTGTCTGGTAGAACTGTACGGATGTTTCAGAGAAATTGTTGCGTCCATCATCAGAACAGACACTGTGGGAGTAACAAGTTACTCTGAAACATCAGCCCACTTCCACAGGACTGCAGGGCATCGCTTTCTACAAGACTATGTTTATGTTTTAATTTCCACGCATTCCTCACAAAGTCAAAAAGAGTGCCATGAGCGAACACCACGTCCGTTCATCCGTCTGTGATCTGATTTCGGCGGCTAACCCAGAGGTGCACAAATTTTCCAAAAATCGCAGACACACCTCAAAATTCTAGGTGCCAGAAGGGTGACGCGAAGCAAGTTCCATCCCGAGGCCCTAAAAATATTAGGCGCCAGTGTACAAAATTTAGTCGCAACGGCAACCTGGCATCTGGATTTGTGCACCCTTGGGCTAACCTGTGTGTCCGATTTCCATGAAATTCGGGATAAGACTTCTTCAAAAAAACTATCGAGCAAGCATAAGTTTCGTAAAAGTCGGCTGAGTGACAGTCTTACTTCATTTAAGAATATAAAGGAATTTATACCCGTATTTTGCACATTTCTTAGACAACTTTAATGAATCTCGGTAGAAGGAATTTCAGTGTAATGCTGTTGAGTAATGATAAGTTTCGTGAACATTTCTGCTGTGGGAGTTACAATTTACATCAGAGTACACATAAATTTTGTGCATCTGAATATGGAAATGTCCTAAAATTCGACTTCGACTAAATAGGAGGCGCAAATGTTCACCATTTCATCTTTATCTTCACCGTAGATTTGAACAAATAAATTCTCAATCTTCACCTCTTTCAGTTTAGTTGTGAAAGTTACGATGTACGTTTGGCCAAACCAGGCCATTTGGACGTCATACTTGGACGGATTCAAATTCGTTTTAACCATATGAACGAGCCTGAATTTTACAGTAGCGTGGGCCAACAACAACCTTTTGACCTGCAGTTTTACGTGACTTCCAGGTGTTTTTTTTCTAAATGCAATTTATTTCCAGGGATATTTCAATTAATTTTAAGCAACGAGAACTGTGCAATATAGTCTAAGGAAATCTCGTCAGCGAAAGGCGGAAGGACATCCATTCTTAGCCAGACAGTCGCAAGAGTCGAAAGGGTTTTCGTGAGAAATATCACCTCTGAAAGCCAAAATGCATACGTTACGAGAGGTGTGAGTTGTCACGTGCTTGTCCTCAGTCCGTCGCTAAGCGTCTGATACCGAGGGCAGTTACGTTTCCTTCACTGCGGAGGAAACATAACTGACACGAAGTATAAAACACGTAAACCGAAAGACGCAGACGTACAAATACGATATTTATCAACGTCTAGCCGCCTACTACGAGAAAGCACATTTGTTGAAAGAATGTCGCAAAGAACTAGGCATATCACATTCTGAATGTTATTCATTGAAGTTCAACAAACTTTATTCACTCCAATAATAATATCTTATGGATTTATTTTGACCCTTGCAATAACATCTACTTCCAAATTCGCCGAATCGCATACCTGTTATGACCTTGACAAAGAAATCTGTGTCCCATCATTTGAGCTAAGCTGTGCAAATAGACCTGTAACCCACCACAACTGACATAATTCATAAAACTGGCGCCCATCCCTACGGTAGGAAATGTAAAGGAAGGACAGAAAATGTTACGTCCGCCGGAAGTGACACTCAAAATGGAGAAAATTGTAGACCGTGGCATACGTAAACAACCGGAATAGAACGGAGTGTCCAAATATCATTTCTTAGTGTTATTATTTTAATTGAATCTAGTTTCCTAGTCCTGCCGTCTTCTACTTACTCACAGTAGGTGTCGACATTGTTTATTTTAACTTGATCATATTCAGATACACACCACAGTCGGTAGGACCCCTCTGGACGAGGGATCGGTCAGTCGCAGAGACCTCTACCTCACAACATAAACACTCACAAGAAACAAACATCCATGCCCCCGATGGGATTCGAACCCACGATCCCAGCAAGCGCTCGGCAGCAGAACCACGCCTTAGGCCGCTCGGTCACTGGGATCGGCCATTGAATCTAGTGCGACTGAAAATATACAGCTATTCCACTGCTCACGCCCTCAGCAATACTCAATCAAGGAATCTGCACTAATGACATCCTCTAGCCCACTTATGTGTCTTTATTATTCATCCACGTCCATTTCCAATAACTTTCTTGTTTTTATCATTATATTGGTTAAAAATCTGAATTACGGAGTTCTTTAATTTCTTCTTCCCTATTCTGTATTTTGCTCTTCCTTCACACCTCTTACACACACACGATCTAATTCTCAAATCGTTTCATATATTTATTTTTATTCCAAGCACTTTACCTACCAAGTATCTACCTGTATCTACCAAGCAAACGCTACACAAAATGACTAGAACTGTATAAAAGATTCATGAGGTTCATGTTTATGGACATAACTCACGCAACAAATAATTCAGATGAATTTACCTTGATTTGTAATACGATAAATGTACAGAAACGTTCACAATACAGACTGTGTACTCGAACAGCCTAGACATGGAAGTGTTATTTTTATATCGGTACACGGGAACCTGATCCATGTTATAGATTTCGCACTAATGCATTGCCATGTCTAAGGCAGAAAGAAACATTCTTGTAGCAGTGATTGCGTCCGAAGCTGTAGCGGCTGCAGGCAGTAGTCGGGTTGTACTGCAGATGCGGAACGGTGCTTAAAGACATAACTTTCTAGCTCTTTAGGAGAAAAACTGAGGTGCGAACACGCTGCTGTGCACGATAAAGTGGCACGTATTGTTACTCGCTTTCCATTCGCTTGTGTTAACGGGTTTATCTGTATTAAACACAAAACTTGAAACCGTACTAAGCGAAATGAGAAAACATAGACCACAGCAAATTAATCTGCAACATGATTCTGTTATTCGTGTGAGCGGCAGAGAAAAATTACGGCAGGCGAATTTCAACTCGCTTTTCCTCCCAGCAAAGTTTCGCAGTGACAGTTCAAACAAGGCAAAGAAAATAGTGGAGAACATATATACATACTTAATGATGTTTTTGGAAAATTCATCCATTCATGGACTTAAATACCTAACACCCCAAAATCGGGCTGTTTCTGAACGGTGAGAAAGGAATATTTCTTGTTGTTGTTTTCTATCTGATTATTGAAAAAAAGTGATGTACAGACAGCATTAGATTCCTGAAGACATACGTTTTAAAATAGAGGTTTTCTACAGAAATATTATAATACGTGAAATTTTCTTTAGAGAACTGGTAACACTGGAGGATTGATATGGGAAAAGCACATACCTGATTTACGTGTAAAAACACCATAACCCCCCATGTATGACCAAACATACTGAGTGATCACTATTTGACGCCGCTCTGTTAACGAGTTACATCTCTACAAAATACCCAAATTTACAGTTATGTGAAATAAACACATGAGAAGCATTTTTTTTTCATTTTGTTAAACTTTCTACGTTAATACGAAAAATGTTTCTTCTTAACACCTTCCACGCTGGCGTCTTACCAGCTTTTTTGATTCCTTGTTACAGTTTGCAGAGTGAAGGTCATAATATAGTACTAATTTGTAAGGTCAAAATAAAGAACAGAAGTTGCCTTAAGATATCTTCTGTTGTGTGCAAGGTGTCTCAAAGCACCACCGACCCCCCTGTTCTGGATTTAATACGTCCCACCAAGTGTCATACGGAAAATTAGTCATTCGTTGCTTTTCAGCCAGAAATTGTCTCAGGAACCTATTGACAGAAAATCCATTCAAATAAAATATGGCCCAATGATCCGTAAAATCTACACGGCACAGCGGAAAGTGGATTTTGAGCGGAAGAAGTGAATCTTTGTAGTGTTGTTACATATTTCGTGGCGTACGAAGTGTTAATGGTCACCGTAATAAATAAATATCCTTAAAGTGAGGCCGAATATTACACGAAAATTTTATCTAAAACATCGTCTCTTCTTGTGGGTCTGATTCTTGTTTCAGTCTCCTGTGGCTAGGTCTCATTTTCGCCTGCATGGTTGGTGCGGCACTATTCAGTGTATCCACATGGAGACGCTACCAGGACAACCCAACTGTCATCTCCATGGAAAGAGATTACAAAGCCTGGAACACCTCATTCCCGAGCGTCACGATTTGCCCTCATAACAAATACAACAACTCAGCAAAAGTGTAAAGTAACATGTATCCCTTTAGTTAGGACACTTTTTTTTTTGGTAATTTCTTCTCTTCTCATGTAAATCAAAAGAGGCCCGACACAACAAGGAATATAAAAAAAAAAATATTTTCTCTACGGGTGATCTCAGGCTCCCGCTGCGATGTAAATGACGATTTTACCCCCATGGAAAGGGCTTCTGGTAACCATTTAATAGCACTCTGGGTGGACACGAGGGCAGGTCAGGACGTTCTGAAAAAAAGAGAAAAATTATTTGCATCTACCGGTTTTCGAACGCCGGATAGTCCAGCCCGTAGCCTAGTGTGAACGACTGAATGCATGTATGTAGATGTGTAAATATATATTTTTAAAACACCATGTTTCATAGATTTTAAAAGAAATACTTTTTCACATTTCTGAGAATATATATATGCACATCTAGTCCCAGAGCACTCTCGTGACGTGAAAGACCTTAAGCTTTAAGCGTAAGACATATACGTTAAAGCATTCTAAATGAGCTTTCTCTGATACAAGGCTATGCCCTCGAGTTTTTTTTCGTTTATAAATATTAATCATAACATAATCCTTCTTCTGGTATTTCTACAGGGAAAACCGGAAAGATGTACAAGATGTCATCCCTTACCTGGTTAATGCCTCATACGAAAACTTTCATCAACTAAAAGACAGTCTGCCAGAGGAAATATTTCCCTCTGAACAATACATGGAACTAATAATTAATGTAAGCATTTTTTTCTGTTACTTATTTGTTGTATATTCAAGGTTTTACGAAAAATTCTACCTACAAATAAACACATAAATCTACTAAGGCCATGGAGACGTTACACAGTAGGCGTGTATATCATTCACGGTCACATATAACAAACAGTTAAGCAAACCAGGGATCAGTAGAAATAACTGCAGTTTTGATATTCATTTATGTTTAAACCACTGCAAATTCAGGCTAGTTTATTCAATATTTTGATGCCGCTTTCACTACCCATATTCATGATAATCGTCACATTAATTTCGAAGCCACATCATCTCTTAAGTTGGCAATACGTCATTAAATAACTCAGTTCTAAAATAACATTGCCTCCAACTGGAACCTAAAGGCGCCATTTTCCTAGCAGCCTTATAAAAATATGTAGACTAAAGGAGGGGACTTTAAAAAGCCATACTCTTTTAAAAGTTTTCGATGTTTCAAATTAATTTCAACAGTTCTGTCTACCATAACATTATGTTTCCTCTTTAGCTGCGCAAAAATGCAAGGTGTTAAGATAAATTCTTAATAATTTTGGTAATAAAAGTACCAACTAAGTAACTGCAGAAACTAGAGAATAATGTCAGATAAGAAACGATATTACCAAATTAACAAAGATTTGTAAGAATTTGTTCACGTTTCCACTGTTCTCCTCATGGAACTGGTGACCGAAAGTAGGTAACAGCAAAAATGTTGCTACTTCTGACACTCAGGGAATTTCAGATAAAGCATTTAGTTTTGTGAATTTATGAAGAGTTGAACTAATAAGTGATTTTGCCCCAGTTTACACAGTATATCACTAATAATATGTCTAAATTTATAACAAGGGAAATATTGAAGAAAACACAACCGATGAAGTAGCCTACACAAGTTTTAACGGGATATAAGTAAGGAATTTCTTTCCGGTCATCAAAAACTTTTCTTTCTTCACACAGAGTAACAACAAACGAATTCATCCGTCTCCGCTCCTACACACTGCTAATGATATCAGTCCTCACACTAGACGTACTGCACAAATTTCTCTCCTTGCACATCTTCAAAGAGCTTTCCTCTGGGCTATATACGTGTAAAAATAACACCTTTTGTCCTAATTACCATTTTTTCCTTCGTATTACCTAGGACTCTCGCTGATTTAGGATTTCGCGTACCCTTTATCTGAGCCCCTTTTCTTCCTCTTTCTTCCTTTCCACTATCAATCAAATCTCCTTTGTTCAAAGATTCTTCTAATACACGCGTATACTGTGAAACTTTTAATATTTCAGTTGAACTTTTTGGCCAGCGTCTCTTATCGTGTCTTCTTCAAAACTAGCGCAGGTAAAATTTCTTCAGGCAATACAAATCCGATTGACGTTTCTTCTGTGGCTCGTGAAGTTGAGGGAACAGCATTTGATTTTAATTTTAAGATGAGACATCCCTGTCTGTGTTAACAAATCATATATATACACACACACACACACACACACACACACACACATATATATATATATATATATATATATAAGATCAGTCACACACACAAGACCAGCTTTTATCAATTTATTTACGACTACATATTTCGTCTCTAACTGCGAGTCATCATCAGGCCTATAATTGTTGGTATAGGAAAAACGTACTGCAGTATATTCTAAATCGTGTTCCTTTAAGTCCTACTGGCGCCAGCAATAGCAACCTGAGCATAGAAAATGTTTAAAATTAAGTTCATTTGAGAAAAATATTATGTACTGCGACAAGTGTTAGGAAGTGCATAATTAAAGAAGATTCGATTAACTTTAAAACTTCGATTTTCTAAATACCAAAAAAAAAAACTAAAATGAATACAGCTGACTCCACCAATACGATGACAGTTCACAGTTCACATTCCTTGTGGTAGGGAAACTTAGTCGTTCTTTTTCCTGCCAGAATGCAGCACCTGTTTTTTTTCCTAAAGAAGGGTACCAGTAATTACTAAACCTATCCGAGATTCGCTGCGCCTAGTGCATTTCTAGAATAATATAAATAAATTTTCTTCCAAATCCGTGTGGAGAAGGAAAAAGGGTTTCAAAAATAAAATTAATTTACCTCTTTTCCCTAATCTCTTTTGCAGAATTCTTTGAGGTTCATCCATGTTACGGATGCTGATTATCCGTTTACTACAAGTATAACAGAGATGGGTGTGTGTTACACGTATTTTTCAAATATCGCCATTTACAATTCGCCAGAGTAAGTAACTTCTATCGTTCTGTAGTACTATTTACAATACGATTTTCTACCCAAAATAAAATGATATGTAGGAGATACTAGTGGAACATATAGAAGGTTGTATTATGGAAAACATTAGAAAATTATTATATTTACTATAATCAGGCAAACATTAAAAGTCTTTGCTTTCAAGTGGAAATAGAAATAACTTTGCAAATATCAGCCCATCTTCTGGTGAAACCAGAAAGTTACTAAGTAAGTACCCATCTGCACGGAATTCCCTTAACTCTGAAGATAAAGCAGATTTCTCCGAAACTTCAGTGCCAAACTTAGCCTAAGCGGTGCAGAAACTGAAAAGATTTTCGTCTGAACAATACCCGTCATTAAAGCCTGAAAACTCCTGTTTCGTATCATGTTGTTTTCAGAAAATGGCGGAGTGGTAACTGGACCATCGTGAAAAACAACAACGAATTGCATGTAAATCCGCTTCAAGGAGAATTCGTCTTTCGTCTTTGGAATATGAGTTCGGGTTCGAAGGTAGTCATAGAAATAGCACTAGTACAAAGTTAAAGATATTGCATGTCAGAGTTTTCAAATCTGAAACTTTGATTTCAGTATTATGCTCTTCTGGTGAGACGTCATGTTCTCCGGTGTAGTAGTGCATACCTTTCAGAATATACAAAAGAACTTTAAACACCTAACGAATGCACAAAGAGTTTTTTTTCGTCAATTATAACACACTCCTACATGTTTCGACCCTGCTGTGTCATCTTCAGGGAGAAACGTTCCGTTGTCGTTACACTAGGTTGCACTATACAGTTAAGCGAGAATGTGCTGTTGACAGCGCAGTGCACAGTCAACAGCACATAAAGTTTTTTTTGTATAATATAGTGCACGGACATGGAACACATTAAACTTTCAGAATATCTTTCTACTTCCTACTTCATGGTTGACTTTTTTATCTTCAAGACGGGTGTTTGAGATTTGCCCGAAATATTACTAATACCGAAATACAAGGAGTCACATTCCAGAATTTCTGCTGTGATAACCACAAATCTCACGGGATGATTTAACCATTTTATAATTCTGTGGGTCCGTGCATGGAACCCATAAGCCACACTTAACCCGCTCCGAGAAAATCGATGTTTTATGCACGGAAATCGCTACTGTGGAAAGAATTACTGCAGGGTTCTGCCACCTGTACTTCACTTTAGGCACTACCTAATACGTTTCTGTTATGAGACGTGATAGGTCCTTTTTCAGCCAACACACAGATAGCATTATCTCAATTTTTTCAAATTTGAGGGTTATGGGTTTCATGCACGGAGGCACAGATTTATATGTTACTTAGCAGAGAGCAGCTGACAAATAATTAGACAAGATGGTCTAATGCAGTCGCTTAAAATATATACTCAAATAAGCCATGTACATTTCGTCGTGCATTAACAGCATCATTGAGGAGCATAAATAACTTACTTTAGTGGATTCATTCTTATACAAATTACATTCTTGTTGCTAATCAAGTTTTTCCGCCGCCTTTTGTGGTGTCAAGACTCATTACCTTATCAACAACAGCACACCGCCAGTCTCTGTCCTGTGTCAGATGAAGTCAAACCAAAATTTTGCAGCCTGTTCCTTAACGAGCCATTGTAATGTTGCATCGCTCACCGAGCGCACTTAGACAAGTGAATAAGAATGTACCCACTCCGTACGCACTCTTCCGTGTACAGAGATGGTTTGCTTTTATGCAACGATTTTAATATTATCCTGCCATCTATGCCTAGGTCCTCAACTTCCACTTGAGGTATACGATTAAAATTTTATGTGCATTTCTTAGACCTGCTGCATTCTGCGCCCGTCTCTTTTATCACGTTTCATCATTTAATACTGTGAAGAATTCAAATTTTGAATTCCTTCCATATAAATTTTTCTTGAACCTCCTGTTTCTTCCTGCCTTTTAGGTATAATGCAAAGGGAAGGTAGCCGGTGATGTCATAAAATATTTATAAAAGATAATCGAAGTGTGGAACAGAAGAGGGCACTTCGAAAACCTAGTCATAGATGGAAGAATAATACAGTTGGTTCTCTTTATCCGTAGCCAGTTAAGACCAGAAGATGCCCACACAAAGCAAATTCTTTATAATGAGGAAAATTCAGCTCTGACAAAGAAAGCAAATAGGGCTGATGAGAACCGGGTTCTTGTGTACAGAAATGTTTAGAACTGACTTGCACTAACGGGATTATATCGCAAGCAGGAGAGTGGAAGGAAATTGCGCATGCACTCCAGATTGTAAAAGCTTTCTTTCAGAAAGAGTTGGTCCACGGATGTGATCTCCAGAAGTGCTGGGGTTACTTACAAACACATTCCTAAAAATCTGGCGCAGTGTAGGATGGCAAACGAATAACGGAGACTTAGATAACAGAGACCCCTTTGCATTCATGAAGGTGGATTTTAAGGAAACGAAGTATGATGGTTTGGATTCTACTGTGCATAATCTGGCGCGGAGTGGGGCGCAGTGGTTCTCCGTTATTAACGCAGTAATGAATGTTCAGGTTAGGTATCATATGGAGAAATATTTGACCTGCTAAATGACTATCAGCTTCTATAGAAGAGCTCTGATCCCTACACGTACTTAAAATTTAGTTCTCGCGTTTTAAAATAAATTACATTATTATCTATTCTTCAGGTTTATTTTCACAACGCCTTTGAAGTGCCAGATTCCTCAAGCCATTTTATGGATTTGAAATATCTTCACCAGTTGACAGTCAAGGTTGTCGTCTCGCTGGCCATACATAGCACAGAGGGCGTGAGGTCACTCAGTGAATCGCAGAGAAAATGTCGCTTTCTGGAAGAATCTGATCTTCATATAAGTCCTGTGTATTCCTACAATCTCTGCCGTATGCAGTGCAGAGTGGATCAAGCAATGCGGTTGTGTGGATGCGTACCTCACTTTTATAGGAACAAAGGCAAGTGGCAGGTAGACCTTATTTTGCTATACATTCGATACACTGAGAGACAGAAACACGCCACCAAGAAACACTTAGCAGCTGGAATGTAAATGTTAAAAAACTGATAATGTTCTCAAAACTGAAAGTATCAGAATAAAATTAGAGAACACGGTTTTGTACAGCCCTATGAAATTTCAACGAAATATTTTCAACACCAGCTGGATTTGGAGCATAAAATTGATTGAGGAAATAATGTCTGTGCACACGCAAAATATTTTGGCTATAAAAAATGTACATTTGATGCGGAATGTTCAGCTTCAGGCTCCATCCGCTTTACACTTGGAACACGAGTCTCAGGGTGTCTCTTTGAGCAGCGGGATGGGTCGGTCCCACAGCCGCGCTCTTGTTCCTGTTTGTAATTGAGCACTCGCAGAAATGCTTCGCCTAAATAATTTTGGGAGTTCCGGAAAGACATCTGTAACGTTACTACAGTAGGACATAAATCTGCAGAAAACGACGACAGGCATTTGCCCCGCTGCTATGTGTCCGTATACCGAAAAATGGGTACCGACACGTACTCAGCACGCTGTTATCTAATAGTATGCTAAAAATATTTTTCAGCAAATGTAAACTTTGAAATACCAATTCGAACATACTACCCACTTCCAATTCTTGTTGATATTTACTGTTCCTATTCGTGACTGTTACCAAATCTGATGTCTTCAACCAAATACACGACTAATAGGAATCTTTGGCCTTTTATATATAAAGTGTGCCGTCTTCTCTTCGTGCTCATACTTCTCGCGTTATGGTCGCATAATAATACATTATTTATAAAATTTAACACAATAGCCGCTTTCACTTACACGGAAGTTCTAAGACGAATTATAAACTATGCTTGCAAACAGATATTTTATATTGCTGTCACACAGTACAGATCATCTTAAATTCTCCCTCTGTCTGTGTGTGTGTGTGTGTGTGTGTGTGTGTGTGTGAGTGTGTATGTGTGTTTTGCTTATGAATACTTATTTTTAACTCTCTTTGGCGGACATCGAAAAAAATAAGGCAAGTTAACAAACAGTGGCACAGTTCACGCTGATTTTGTGTCAAGTTTGGTACATTACGAGTAGTATCAATGTAGCTTTTGTTTTGTAAAGCTACTCATTTATGAAGAAGTTTGTTTTTATGGACAAAAAGTTTGTACATGCACAGAAATTCTATTCTCCCTGTATTTGGTTGTCAAAATGTAATCACGTTCTTAAAAAATGCAAAAAAAAATTCCTGCTTATACCTCCATGGGCTTTACGCTACTAGTATAATTTTAATATTCCTTAAACTGTATTTTGAACGCGGAATATTCTCCTTCCCACTGCAGCACTAACAGGCTGTTGATAGTAAATAATCCGTACAGTTTAATTATTTGTATTTCCAGTTAAATGTCCAGCGTGCAGCTTCGAAGGCATGAGATGCTTAGGACGTTATAAAGGTGAGTTTTTTAAATAGTTGTTGCAGACATGTATGTACAGACACTCCTACACTTACGCAATTTCAACTTAAACAATTTCAGACTGCAGCAATTTCAAAAAAGTAAAAAGAAAAATGAAATAAGAACATTTTTGAAAGATGCACCAAATATTTCCTTGAGGGAATGAAGGTTTAATGAGAAGTAGGTGGCAGAAGAATACTGCTGGGCAATAACACAGGCCGGAGGGTTCTTATGCTGCAGCCGATGAAGTTCCCGGATGGAGTTTGTATTTCCACTGGACTACCTCTTATATACATACACATAATTGGTAGTACGTGTACTCAATTCCGACTAGCATAAAATTCGATTTGCACTGGATCTTTGGGAACGTAACTACTCCACAGGTCGGGCGGTGTCAGTGCTGTATCCTACCGCTCGAACGCTGTAATCCCACGTAGTGCTTCAGACTCGAATAGGCCGCCTGCTGCGATGAGATCAAACTCAACGCAAATGCAGAACGTCAAGTACTTTCCAAAGAAGTGCAGCCATCCATTATACGGACCTTACTCTTTCTGAAAAATGTCTCCTCGCTTAAATTATAAAACTTCGACGTGCAATTAAAAGCGTGTGTCACAAACGGTACGTTCATTTAACTGTCTGTCACACATAACAATATATTTCATACACTTTACTTTATCCACTAGTTTCGGCTCCGAAAATGAGCCATTATCAAGTCACTAAGAAGAACAGTAAAAATAGAAAACTCTGTATAGGGTTTCCCATGTTTACTGTTCTTGTTAGTGACCTGAAACTGGCTCATTTTCGGACCCGAAACTAGTCGACAAAATAACGTGTACAAAATAGATGGTTATGTGTGATGGACAGTGCAACAAACATATATTTTGTGTTTAATTTGTATTATTAGGATCAACTCGAACACTAAAAATCACAGTATATCAGGTTTTACGAAATTCCCGACATGTTTCGGTTTGGATCTACACCATCCTCAGCGGAACACTTTAAAACTACTGAATAAAAACACAGTTTTAGTTATTTAGTTAGTTAGTAAATTTTGTGATTTGCTACACCGACAGGTATGTCCTATACGTAAAAAAGCAAGCGTGTTAGTGGTAACGCGTGTCTGCCATTCGATAGAAAACATCTCTGGCGCCTCTTTTAAGCATATCGAGCGAAAAATTGATGTTAACTGTAGTACTGAATTAAATGTGTGGAGCATAAAATAAGGCAAAGAGGTAAGGCGTTGATCTGAGAGCTATCAGCCCTTAAGAGAAGTGGTCTGAGTAAAGAGTTATGAGATTTGTCAAATAAAATGATGTTCTCGTACAATGAACGCGGCACTGGCCAGTCTCGATTTCCCGGAGTACTTTCTCTATGGTGTGGCTTTGAAGCCCCGTCAAAATGTACGAAGTTAAATAAACGTGACCACGTGACCACGTTTCCTCTGTGTGAACTTTAACAATAAGACGAACCATCAAAACTTCCTCAAATATTTCGAAAATATGCAACGTTAACTCAGCTGACATAATTGTCCCATTTAACCTTTTAAAGCCTAGCGGTAACTTTACGTATCACCAGGTTTAACATTAAAAAATTCTACGTGGTGCCCACATTGCGTTTATGTGTTTTGTACGGATCTCAGAACAAACAGTAACTTTTGCCTTATAAAACATTAAGAGATTGGTTTTTATAACCGAAGTGGACAGTGTTTACAGCGCGGTACGCACTGAGTCCTTATATAAAACAGATACGCTTCGTCTTTAAAGGGTTAATATTTAATTGTACAGACAAGGTAAAGGTAAAGGTGTCCTTGCCCATGCCATGAAGGCGTATGGGGGAGTCGAGTTATAGCTCCAGTTGTACTTCACTTTGGCACTAGACGGGGTAAGTGGTCAGCTCCAAAGCCTTGCCGCTTCACCTGCAAGGATACAGTCACAAGCACCCATTAAACAGGAAATGAAGGGGATGTGGTTGGGCTGATTTTGTGTGCTGCAGATTGTGTTTGGATAAGCAAGTAAGAAATTTATTCTCAAGTAATAATGTGTAATACATCAGTACTGGTGTGGAGCAAATGTGACGAACTTGCTTATTAACACACGGTACGTACACAAACTGACAAATCATCTCCAAGGGACAGAATCCTTCTTGACAGGCTGAGATGTAATCAGCTGTTCAGAAATTCCCTGCATTCAACGCAGCCCGAAGGTTTATTACGGCCTTCACACCGTGCCCCCACCCACAGCCCGATCAACTAGGTCCACGGCCTCTTGGACATCTGTTTTCATTACCTCCCTCTTATGACTGTCTTCCAAGCGCTTCTTTCCTTCTGGCTGTTCCTTCCAAATCCCTGTACTCATCGGCTTCTAACCTTCTGGCTTTTCCTTCCAAATCCCTGTACTCATCGGCTTCTTTCTTTCCGGTTTTTCCTTCCAAATCCCTGTACTCATCGGCTTCTTTCTTTCCGGTTTTTCCTTCCAAATCCCTGTACTCATCGGCTTCTTTCTTTCCGGTTTTTCCTTCCAAATCCCTGTACTCATCTGCTTCTTTCTTTCTGGTTTTTCCTTCCAAATCCCTGTACTCATCGGCTTCTTTCTTTCTGGCTTTTCTTTCCAAATCACTGTACTCATTTGCCTCCTCTCCTAACAGCACGTATGTCCCGTACAAATCATAAAGTCTCTCAATACAAAATTAAGGCTAACACAGCGGCTACTTGTTCAACATCAACAGGGTAGTCTATGCTCCCGTTTTCTTGTAGGTCTAATTTGTTAATGTCTTAAGTAGTAATTTTTCCTCCATTCTTAATAGCTGTTCTATCTATTTAAAAAGTCATTCTCCTGTTACTTTGTTCAATATATATTGCTACATAAAATTCACTTCTTACATCTTCTTCTGTTTAGTTTTCCATTTTCCTGTAACATTTCGTTCTTCTTAAGATCTTTACTTCATCAGCTTGTATTTTGGTAACGTCTATCTGTCGGCACCTACGTACATTAATGTCGGCATGACTATGGCTTTGTGAAACTTAGTTTATTTATTTTCTCACGTTATAGCTTCCAACTTTTTGTACGCGGCCTCACACACTGCGTGGAACTGTACAATTAACGTACCTGTGAATAATGTTACAGATTAACTCCGCAGAAACTTTGTGATCTAGATACCAGATTAATGGCGTCGACCGTGCCATCAATCAGGAGATTAGACGCCAGCCTCATGCCCCGGAAGACTGGGTTCGATGCTAAGTCAGTCTGCGTGGGATTTATGGTAGAAGAATTGGCATCGGGACAGTGCCTTCTCCGAAATGCTTCACTCTTTCCTTGGCGGTATAATTTCGTCAATGTCCCGTAGTCATTTATTTACCCATCACAGACGCTATACTGTATAAACGCACCACTTGATGTCGTCTTTAACCCTTTAAAGACGAAGCGTATCTGTTTTATATAAGGACTCAGTGCGTACCGCGCAGTAAATACTCTCCACCTCAGTTATTTAAACCAATATCTTAATGTTTTATAAGGCAAAAGTTGCTGTTTGTTCTGAGATCCGTACAAAACACATAAACGCAATGTGGGCACCACGTAGAATTTTTTAATGTTAAACCTGGTGGTACGTAAAGTTACCGCTAGGCTTTAAAAGGTTAAGCAATGCACATGTAAAACTTTACATTGTGCCTCGCAATAGAAAGCAGCAGCCTTCATATACAAAGCCGTGAGAAGAGAAAATCCCAGATTCATATTATTTTCATGTTTTCACTAAATTCTTATCCCGAATTTTATTTCCAGTAAGAACTTGAAGGTGTAAGGCAGCATCAGAGAAAATTTGAGCTTCAGTGGTTCATGGGGGGGCGGGGGTGGAGGACTTACTCCTTCCATGATGTCTAAAGCTTCCGGACGTGCTTCTTGCATATATAAGAACTACAACAGCTAAAAATTAGGATGTTTGGAAATGTTTTTAAGTGACAAATTTTTATTGTGTACTTTAATTTTACTTACAGCTAGGTTGGTGACCCTGCGGGACGATGAGAAAAGATTGTGTAATTGCCTGCCTCAATGTGATGATGTCAGCTATGCCGTGGCCTATGAAGAACAGATTCAATGGTAAGTAAAAACAGGAACTGCGTTTTAAATGAAAGCTTAAGAACAAAATAATAACAGCTAAACACTGCTATTATGGCTTTCTGTTTTACGTTGCAAAGATAGTGTGGCACCTGGGTATGAATATTTCGGATAAACATACTGCCTCCGTCTTCAAGGTTTAAGTGAGTTGAGTTTGGAAAGCGACACGCAATGCAGAGGTAGGGCGAAAGAAAACTGTCGCACAGGGTATGCATTGACAATCAGAGACCAGGAAAGGAAAGGGCAGAGTTCTGAGAGACCAGAAGGCCTTACAAATGACAATTATTCCATGATCGAGGGACGAAAAGCAGTGAAGTTATGAATCTGAAAGGAAAAATAAGAGAAAAAATACTCATATTGCCGTAGAGGTTCAAGTGTTGAAAGAGGACACACACACACACACACACACACACACACACACACACACACACGCACACACACACACACAATCACACACACCCCACGAACACACACACCCCACGAACACACACACACACACACCACGAAAACACACACACATACACACCACACATTCACACACACACCACACATTCACACACACACCACGAACACACACCACACACACACATACACACCACACATTCACACACACCACGAACACACACACATACACACCACACATTTACACACACACGCCACACATTCACACACACACATACACATCACACATTCACACACACCACACATTCACACACACACCACGAACACACACATACACATCACACATTCACACACCACACATTCACACACACACATACACATCACACATTCACACACACCCCACATTCACACACACACCACGAACACACACATACACATCACACATTCACACACCACACATTCACACACACACATACACATCACACATTCACACACACACACCACACATTCACACACACACTACGAACACACACACCACACACACATACACACCACACATTCACACACACACACCACACATTCACACACACATACACACCACACATTCACACACCCACACCACACATTCACACACACACACCACGAACACAAACACACATGCACACCGCACATACACACCACACATTCACACACACACCACACATTCACACACACACCACGAACACACACCACACACACACATACACACCACACATTCACACACACCACGAACACACACCACGAACACACACACATGCACACCGCACATTCACACACACATACACACCACACATTCACACACCCACACCACACATTCACACACACACACCACGAACACAAACACACATGCACACCGCACATTCACACACACACATACACACCACACATTCACACACACACACCACACATTCACACACACACACCACACATTCACACACACACACCACGAACACACACACATGCACACCGCACATTCACACACACACACACCACGAACACACACACACATGCACACCGCACATTCACACACACACACACCACGAACACACAAAACATGGCGACATAATAAGCCTACTTTTTCTTTAAAAATATAAAATATGCTAAAAATAGCCCATAAACACGCGTACCGTTACTATACAGTTTATAACTTCCTGTCTCCTAAAATCATAATAGTCGCTAACATTGCTAGTCTAACATAGAGGAAGTTGTGTTAAAACTTTATATTTCCCGCCAGCAGGAGTACGTGCTGACGTCATGACATTAAGCAGATATCGTCTATTTTGACACTATAATTAACCTCGGCCAGTGGCTCAAGAGGACATTGGTTAAAGAGTCATTGCTTGGCTTATAGGTGCTGAAGAGGGAAACTGTACTAACAGGATGGGAGTACAATACTCGGATACAAGTACAACAAAGCACTTCTTCACTTGGGCCCCTTAGACCCTTCTCCGAAATCTCGATGCCTGCCTATTAGATTACAAGACACTGTCATAATTCAACCCAAATCCCGTCATGTTTATATTTAGTGTGGCTGAAATCTCAGATTTTACGGACTACATGATTTTTCTATTAGATAATTAACATCGTTAGAACGACTTCCAGAACGACTAACACCAATCAGTCAACATATCCTGTTGATTACAGTTCATATTCACATAAATATTCATGTGCTTCAGTGCAATATGAACATCCACTGATGGAAAGGTTATGCGAATATGCGTATAACGGAGTGTCACAGACAAACCGTCCATATGCTCAGTACTTAACACCACACAAAGTTCTGTGTTTCTTTCTTAGCCTGACCCCTTCTGCCTACTCACTGTTGGCGTAGAGGGTTACTGTTGCACCTAATCAGCTCATAGACACGTACACACTCGGTAGGAATCCCCTGGACGAGGGATCGGCCCTTCGCAAAGACCTCTACCTGACAACGTACAACACTCACAAGAGACAGACACCCATGCCCAAGGCGGCATTCGAACCCGAAATCCCAGCAAGCGAACGGCCATAGACCTATGCCTTAGACCGTGCGGACCCCGGGAGACCCGAAGTTTTGGAATTCATTCACAATTTTGAAGTGTACTTTTATGCCGTTGCTTGTTTCCAGGGAACTTGGAACTAACCTGGTGCTTCACCTGTCAAAATATCCACGCATGAGGTTCAAGCGAGATCTCATATATGGATTCACTGACGTCTTAGGTATATATCTGATATACAGTTACATATTTACTTAGTTATAACAATTGTCGTTAAGCGACATATTTTACATTTTAAACTTACGTTTCTAGCAAATTGTTTTTTATATATCTCTTAATACTTGGATATGTGTATGTTTCTTTACTGTACGTATTGAAAACCCAGTGGTAAGTATATGTGCCACCTACTGTAGCACTGAATAACTCTGTATTTTACCACACTGTATATTTGGGTTTCGTACGATTTTTACAGAAAATTGTTATTTTTCTTTATGCAGCCTTAGTAGGTTGATTTCCATAATGAGGACTGTTACTGTAAAGTAGGGGAAGATTCATTGTTTGGAATTAAGAGAATCATCAGTCTTCATGTAGTCAAGTAACGTCTTATTTATATACATCCCGACTGATAGGATGTTTATTCTTCGTCTTACGCTATTTCAAGTTACGCAATTTAACAGCTATGCAATTTTAAAAATTAAGATCCTGAAATGATGACATTTTTGAAGGGCTCGCCGAATTTTTCTTTGTGAGAATGAAAGGCAAATGAAATGAAAATGGCGGAAGAATACTACACAGGCGGCGGGGCAGTCATGCTGGAGCCAATGTGGTTCCACTGTGTTGGAGCTGGGTTGCAAGTGGACTCTGTTTTTATAGAGGTAGATCAGACTGTATGAGCACTCAGATCCGACGTGCGTAAAATCCGATTGGCCCCGGATTTCCGGAATTTAACTACTGTGTATGTCGGCTCGGGGGGGTGTTTGTACACGAGAAGAAGAAACTTCAGAGGCTAAGACCAAATAAACGGTCGTGACGTATCATAGCGCTCGTCTGGAAAAACAGAGGAAGGATACGACAAACGTCAGAATAGCGCGAAATTTCACTATAGTGTATTACCAATACCACCATTATTATTATTATTATTATTATTATTATGTGTTCGGGGTTTGCCCGTTATATTATTAACATATACAACTCCAGAATGCACTACTTTTCGTAGATGGGATCTGCCTATCACACGCACACACACACACGCACAGTTTACTTGGTCCCTTTTTATCCGCAATTACAGACAAAGTGGTTTAGCAAGTGGGTGTGCAAGAGGAACTGTCCGTGCACGAAATGGTGCGTACACTTTGGAACAAGCGTTAGGTTTCATTAGACTTCTTTGTTGAAACATTTTCTTTAATTTCAATTACATGACCCCATATTCTTTACTGTCCCAGTGGTGCGGAGTTTAACTTGCACTCAAACGCTCTTAGAAATAAAATTCTGGTGTCGTTAAGCGTTAATAAAATGTTAGCTCAACTTTAATACACTTCTGCCAATTTACTCCTTTGTCAAATAATTCACGTTCAACAGGCCAAACCACTTTCTCTAACACCCCTCTAGATTTAATTTTTAAAGTCACCATTCCATTTGAATCACAAACTTGGCTAATTTCAAATAGCCAAAGATTTGAAACGGGATGTGTCAATTATTTCTTCTCTTGCAAATTCAGAATCCGTTTTCTTTTCCATGATCAGCATGAGTTCAGTTTATCTATATCCTTTTCAGTGCCCTCCATAACCACAGGCAAATGAAGTCTATATGCTATCTACATGCGAACTCTGATTGCCGTTACGTAAGCAGTTTCATAAATCAGTTTGTACATTTTCTATTACAGTGGCTATTGGCGCATCTGCAGGACTCTTTCTGGGCTGCAGCATCCTCAGCTTTATAGAGATTATATATTTCTTTACACTTCGGCTGTTTTGGTTCACCTACAATGGAAGATTTAAGTAGCGTATCCATTTAATCAGAATAATTACAGAGTCAAATGACAGATTTCGTTATTTTTTGTGAGCCTGTATTACAAGATAGTAACATTTTGACTGTGTTCTTGTTAGCTGTGACATCATGTAGTCTCAATGGTAGCAGCAGCTTTACCAACATATTACCAACCATCTAACAAGCCATACGGCGACGCAACTGAGAAGCGTTAATAAAATGCATACCGTTGTGGGTAAACTAGAAATGTCAACACAGTTAGATGTCGTCCTAACAACTTGTTTACTGGTTCAAAAGTTAAAATTGGCTGCTTGTTTCAGCCATCCACGCTGTCATCACCAGGCCTTATTACAAATGTAAGAGGAAGAACCTTTTGCCATTGAGATCTCATTTGGCTTTACGTGTCAGAGTAGCTGTTGTGTATACAACTTCATTGGCAAAAATGTATAAAATTTAAATTTGTATAATGCAGAGTTGTAGATTGTAAAGGTAAAAATATCAATATTTTTAAAAAGGTCGTTAGATTAGTTAAGCTCGGCATTCAGTAACTGAGGTTTCGAAGAAGGCCGGATCTTAGCACATCATCGCTCTGCACACCTGAAATTGTTTAGCTTCATGTTTCTCTAATTGGGAAGCTTTTAGGTTTTGTGGACTTGCATAAAGCATGACAACGGCCATAAGTTCTGACAGAATATTTTATAAAATGTGCTATCATTAGAAGTTCGTTTCTGTAAGCTTTTACACGTATATGAATTATTGATAGCTTTCGAATTTGAAACATACAGCAGCAGGACAAGCACGGAAGCAATATTAGATTTCGTTTCATAAGGAAATTCTTCCCAAACGCTTTTGATAATTTATCAGCTTACATCACTGATTCCCGAAACGTTTTCCGTGGATCCCTTGGAATTAGCGACCACTTCCCGGGTGATCCGTAGATAAATTCCTCTAATGGCTACTTTGGCTTTTACGTCTTTTTTTTTAAATGAACTGACTAATGCTTTGTCAAAACTAATCGCGGAACTTCTTCAATTGGCAATGCGTTTATTTCGTATGACCCTTAGAGTATCTAATGAAGAAACTTCATGTATCCACGAAGCGAGCGACAGCCATTTTAATTAAGGTCAAATCATGCAATGTATTTTTGCCTGTGCTACTGTTATGTATTCGTAGCTACCTGAAAACAGTTCTGAGATACGCATTATTAATTTTGCATACATATCGCACGAAAACTCTATATTTACGTCAGCAAGGATGTGAGAATCCGGGGTTAGTTTTCGAAGCCAAAAGCAATCCGCGAGCAAAAATTTGGGAAACGCTGACTTATATCATTCCGGGTGTAGACCTTCATAATGGAGTACACGATTTTGGTAATCTCACACACAAAAACTAAAACTAACTTTTCCAACAAACACACTTGGCCCTTGCCAACGATAGTAGTAGTGCGGTGTGTCAGTGTAAAGTGTGCTTGTGTCGGTATTGCAGCGTTCACCTTTGTCGAAATGCTCTGTAGTTTTCACCTACTACTGCTACTGCATAATGTTAGTCTATCAATTTGGTACTCATGATAAATGTAGCAATATTTCTGGAAATTTTAAGTCATTGATATTAGATGTTTCGATCAATTTTTTTAAGTATCTCTTAAATATTAATGAAATTTGTGCTACTTTTATTAGGTTCGGACATGGTATGTGATAAATCAGATTATTCGATCCGTAGCTGCCGGCGCCCACAGGCTGACAAATCATTTGACAGATCGGAAGAGGGTCAGAGTACAATTCCACAGTACCATTACACTTTGCCATGCGATATGCGCATTTATGATTCCGATACAAATCTTCCGCTCCTCGTTGCAATGAATATGACGATTCATTCTGTTGAAGTTCTTATCTTCGCCCCAACTCACACCAAACATGTACAATGCGATTTCTGTCCCAGACGTAATGAAAACATATTAAAGATTTTGAACTTGCTTCTTAGCTTCTTACTTCAATTTAAAAAAAAATATTTGAAGTAGTTTTATTTGTTACGTCTCCTCTAGCAACAGACATCCGTCTACTTTCTCACCCACGCACGCACAGAAAATCATATACCCCGTCTTTCTCAAGGCACATTTAAAAAATACTAATGCCGAAAGTGGAAGTCCCACGGATCAATCACCTCCACATCTACACCCAGCATTTGTGTTCCCCCATTCAACGCACTTCCCTATATTCACCTCCACTCCTCTCGCCATTCTGGTCACATGAATGTTGATAACTTTCCTACCGAAGAAAGCTTTGAGTTTTTTTAGCATCGACCGATAGGTCACAGCGGTTCAGAAAGGAACAGGAAAGTAGGCAGACAGGAGGAAACTCAACTGTTGTCACCCCCACCATCCATGGGAATTCTTTCCTCGGCCTTACTATAACCTACTTTAATTTTTGCGTTTTGCTTCCTAGCATAAAATCTCTGTACCATGAAACTACGCTAAAAGAATTTATGTATTATATATTGTATATTATATGCATATACGTAGTATAATCGCTAGTTGTGAGACTTATGTGTGTGAAATTTAGAAATAAATTAGTAAAGCAATACATTGTAAATGTTTAACCTGTGTGATGATGTATAGCCTCAATGAACTCTACCAAATTAGATGTAAGCTTAACTTCTTCCCTTGGTAAATTAAATTCTCTTCGTAACAAAAAAATGTAACGGCGTCTTGGAAACCATACTGGATACTCCTATAAGTTGTAACTTAATACTTTAAAGTGACAGATAAAATAGTTACCCAGCATGCAATGCGCATGCACCATATTGTCGTCTGTGACCTGTCCGGATCTACAATACTTTTCCACATTATCTCATAAATGGCACAATTTTCGGAAAAAAATGAGTGTGTTTTGAAATTCTCTACAACTTTTGTCTGAAACACTTCTCATTCTACGAAGAATTCAGCGAGATATTAGCATAAATGTATATTGGTCATGTAAAGTGCTGGATATTCTTATTGCATTTTAATAAAACTTTAATTTTCTTGACAGATTTTCGAAAAGTACTCAAACATCAAATTTCATGAAAATCTGTCCAGTGGGAGAGGAGTTATTCCATGGGACGGACGGACTGACAGACATGACTAAGCTAATAGTCGCTTTTCGAAATTTTGCGAACGCGCCTAAAATAACTAAAAGCATAAGCCTAAGCAATTAAATGACCGTCTGAAAAGAATCCGTAATGCAAAGTTCCGAATGGCCCCCCCCCCCGTTTTATGTGACACGTGCGTTTCCTCTCCTCTTATTACACCAATGTAAGGCGTCAGATCACTAGGCAATATATGTGTATTTCATGGTGATGATTACCACAGCACCGGTGACGATACCTATGCAAATATCTTAGTGCAGAAGTAGCCAATTTTTCAGTGCCTATATAAACTGAAAACTGCGAACGTATAACACCAAATAACACGGCTGACAAAACTGGATACAAGCGTAAAACGAAAGGTATTTCAAATCTGCAGTAGATGGGATAATGCTGCGTTCCTTGAAACCTCCGAACCAACAGGCTTATACTTCGAGGGGATGAAACATATTGCTGTTTATGTAAACAGTTCAATCTACAGACGTCACACTACAAAATATGTAATTTCAAATATTTAAAAATTCGAAAATTAAAGTCAAACAATGATCTATGACATCAAGTTGCCCTTTTATATAATATTCGCTATCGAATTTTGCTTCGTAATTTTTAAAAAAAAATGTAAGTGCAGTAAGTAGTAAAGTGACTGTGTATATTACTGCAGTCAGCAACAAAATTAACAAATCAATAAGAGGGAGAAAAACTATTTCTCCCTTTGACCTTCGTAACTTCGTTCGCTTTCCGAAACATAACACCAGCAATAATGGACATTCAATAGAAAACAAAGATAAGAAAACGGTGTTTGTTACAACAGGAATGACATGCCATATGGACATCAAACAGCTAGCTGCTAATGTATTCCATATTTAAATGTAACAACATACTTCATTTCATTCTTTGTAAGCGCACAGGTTGGATAAAGTTGGTCTGGACTAGAAACTTTAGGCCTATTACAAGATGCGATTCGTACAAAGACTTGACGCAGTTTGAATAAAGAACCTACGTTGAGGCAATGAATTAAAACAACTTTGTGTAACGACAGTCTTTAAATGCATGATGAGGTACTTAAAGTTGACAAACTTTTGGTTTATAATTAAAGACTACTTAGAGAACACTTCAATTCATGGTTTGAGGTACCTTATTCAGCCAGGAAGACACTGGTTAGAGAGGTAAGATCTCTGTGTTCTGTGTCTGTTGACTTACTTTTTGTCTGTTGTGATCTATTTAAGGACGCTGCCACAAAACCTGCTGGAGTAGCAGTTAACACTATACACTTGTGCTTCTTAAATCCCCATTCCTGATTTCGGAGGCTAACTGCTTATTCTGAGGGTTTCGGTAGTTCCTCGAAATAAATACCTTCCGCAGAAAGGACCAGTTGCCTTAACCTTTTAAATCCTAGCGGTAACTTTACATGCTTTAACACTAAAAAATTCTACGTGGTGCCCACATTGCCTTTATGTGTTTTGTACGGGTCTCAGAACAAACAGCAACTTTTGCCTTACAAAACATTAAGAGACTGCTTTTTATAACCGAAGTGGAGAGTGTTTAGAGCGCGGTACGCACTGAGTCCTTATATAAAACAGTTACGCTTCGTCTTTAAAGGGTTAATCTAGAACAGTGGTTCGCGAATTATAATTCACATAATCCGAAGTGTCTGTGAGGTCTGGCCAGGGTGGTCCGCGACATAACTTTTCTTTGTGTTGTACATTACGAGGAAAAAATGTGCATTGTATAGGTCTGATATTTTATAAAATTTGTTTATTTAGAATAAAAGTACAACACTGAGCAGAGTGTGCTAAGCAGAACACAAATTTATTACCTTTAGGCCTTTTCTAGTTGCTGTATTATTGTCAATCCTGCTCGAAGGACCACAGTTCTTGCAATAAGTTTTCACACAGACTTAGCGTTTTACGTATCGGTTTCATATTTGTATTTATTCGAAATTTAAATATCACAGTGACTTGTGTTACAGGGGCCAGCAATTTGAGAGAATTTTGGGGACGGCTTCCGCATAATTACTGAGAGTTTTAAACGGTTCGAGGTACCAGAAACGTTGAGAAACTTGCCACAGTACAGGCAATATCTTACGGTTAAATGCTCTGAAGATTTAAGTCTTCTGGAGTGTCAGAACACGTCGACTGACAGATGGTTACTGACCTTTCGAATGATCACACTGCCTTCCTAGACTGCTTGACTGTGAAAAAAAGATGCACTACTTTTCTTCAAAACTGCGGTAACTATTTACCAATCCGCACGTAGTAACATCCTAGAAGACTTGGCTCTTCGGTCTGATCTTAAGGGTTATGACATCGCCTAGTCAGGTAGGGTGTTACCACAAATAAAGAAACGTGAATCATAAACACCATGACCATTTTAACTGTCGTAAAACCCTAAGTTTCGTCGTGCAATGTTACATTCGAGGTGGCATTATCAAAGAAGATGACATAAGACAATAGATTATATTGAATGCAACGAAAAAAAAATAAAGATACACGAATTGTGGTCGCGAAATCTGGAGGGCAGACAGCAATCTGGCTATCTAGGAGTAGATATAAGAATGGCATTGCAATAGAACTTAAAGAAACTGGATGTAAGGATATGGAATGGATTAATCGTCGTTCCATATTCTAGAATGTGGTTCTAGTCGTATCAATTGTCACCAAAGTTGCTGCCCATATCACCATGATAGACTACTACCCCACAAATTAAACATCCGTTCCTTATTGGCTACAGCACCTTGTGGATTTTGTTTAGCTCCCTGTCCCTCGCTCTATCTAATAATCTATCTACTTAATAAAACGTAATAAAGTGTAAAACGTAATGAACTAGTGAAAAATTGTGCACTTAGTTGGTCTTCATTTCTGAAATTGATTTTAGTGCACGGAGATGCACAATATAAATCTTGTTAGTGGCCAACACGCACGCAATGTACACCAATATAGAAACATCATAGAAAACTTGTATAAAACCAATGCTTCCATCTTGTTCAACAAAACGTGCAAAACAAAAGATGCTACTCCAAACTATGTGCACATAAAAGTAAACGGCACAAATAAATAACGTCGCCGTACACTACAGGCAGCAACCAACATCAGAATTGCTCAAGAAATAAAATTCCTGTATAAGGAAGGAATGAAAATAGAGAATAAAACGTAATAATCTAGTGAAAATTGTACATTTAGTTGGTCTTCATTTCCGAAATTGATTTTCGTGCACGGACATGAAAAATATAAAAAAATACAAAAGCAAGTCGCAAGTTGTACAAGTGACAACTCTTGAAAGTGGAGATTTATTACTCAGGGGATGTAGCTGCTATGCATACAGGAGGAAAGGAATTTGTGTTCATTCTTTCCCTGACCCGACTTTAGTTAGCAGAAAAATGTTACGAAAACTTCCAAAGGAAACCAAACCTTTCGGCAGTCGAGGTTTTCACAGCTGTGAATTTGGTTGTCTTCTCTAATGTTTGTGTAATTCGTTAGAGCTGTCATTAACCCGTACGACCCTGCTCTCCCTTCCGCCTTAAAGATGGTGATGCAACAGTGTCCGCCACATTTTGGTAACTCTCCACTAGACCACATAAAGTCACACAAAACGAGGACGGCTATCTTCAAACTAGAAAACATTCACATAACACACTTGTTTGATAACTACTTTATTTTGCCAATGTTGAAGGGTATTCTGGCTAGCAGCCTGCAGTGCATCAGTCTACGGTTGTTGCCAGGTGTGGGGGGCAACTATGGAGGCGTTCCAACAGCGCGCCATCAGTTTTGTGCCAGAAACAACTTACCTCCATTGGAACACCGGGTTTCCAGCAGCCACTGTCTGTGAGAAATTAGACAACGGAAAGATCTGGGACTTGGCAAAGAGGTTGGTGTTTAAAGCAAAGTTCTGGAAACTGAATCACATCGTGTGAGAGGAAATACAGGCAAGAAATGAAACTATTTTGTCAGTAAATTCATTTAAGAACACCGCGAAGTTCAAAATCTTATTACCAATATTCTTACTTAAAGGAAAATTATTTCTTCACTCTTAAATTTATTACATAACATGAACGCGTAAAAAGCGATCCCTGTGCACGCCACTAGGCCATGCTGGGCGCGTGGACGTACAGCTCCACTCATTCTTAACAGCCACAGTAGATAGAAGTGGGTGGTCAGTTTCATCCCTCAGTTGTTTTTTACCCCTGGGAAAGTGCACAACGGCACCCGTTGACTGTGTGGGTGTCTAAGCCTCACAGCCGGTCTGGACGCCTTGGAGGAAGTAAAGTCCCTTTGACCCTGCCTACAAAGAAATTAATTGCAATTCCGCAACCGTCTAGCTTAGGTTTGTTATACTGACTACGTCATACGGGCTACCATTTCGGATTAAGTTTGTTGAAATGTAAAAGTGAAAGCGTTGCAGTTGTTAACATCACACTTGGTCACACTATTAATTTCACACTGATCAGCTCTTGAGGAAAAATTAGAAATGTGCAATAATTAAGCACGAACTTCTGTAAGGGCAGCTACATTTAGAGTAGAGTACTAAAATTCATACATTAAGCGTGCCCGCTTGGTGGTGTTGTCTAAAAGTACACTACGAACATTTTCAGAGGCACTTGACTACAGACTCTGCTCCACGGTTGCTTCGCTATACCAGATTTGCTCCGATTCTTAGCTACTATTAACTATGATAACATATGTAAGGAGACAAAGAGATAACTCCCTAGTTTTAAAACCTTCTAATAGTATATGTCACTTTCTGTAACACACTGTCATTGTTTTCTTGCGGCAGCCAGAATAGAACTGTCGACAAATGAAAGGTTACTGGTTGGACTTCCGACAGAATTTCGTTTGAATCCCCGGGAGGTGAAGAAATTTATCTTTTTTCCAAAATACCCAGAAGATACTCTGCAGACAACACAGTCCCGTTCTAATGGCTACCTGAAATCTTCCCCCGGGGGATAAAACGGCTGTATTATGAAGACTCCGCCCCGCCCCGCTCAACCCCTGTCTAGTGGCAAGCTTAAGAATAAGTGGCGTTACACCTTCATTCCCCTATATGCCTTCATGGCCTGCACAGCGAAAATGCTACTTTTACACTCTTGTGTACTGCTCACGTTTCCATTATTTACATGCTGCGCTTATGTACGATCATGTGCACATATTCGTTCTTTACATCCCGCACATATGTACCAACATGTTCAGGTTTGAGTTCTGTACATCTTCGTTTCCTTCTCTTGACGCTACAACTCTTTTTAAGTTTCGGACCGCTCGACAATTCTCTTCCATGCTTCTCTATCCACAGCCATCATGCGCCAATCCTGAATCTTCATTTTCCCCATATCCACTCTGACATCATCTTCCCATCTTAACCTCGGTCTACCAACCCTTCTTACTGCAATTTGTTTTGAGTTCTTTACACGCTGCGCATATATATGAGCATGCACACGCAACTGCCTCGGTGGCAATAAAATTGTTTGCCATGTACCGTTGGAAAATAATGGCAGATCTTTGCTCGCTTTAACTGCCTTATATTTGTGGCAAAGCAAACAGTTGTTACACGTTGACATAAATGTCTCCGTTAATGGTGCTCGCTGCTGAATAAAGGAAATTACTACCTGACGTCACACAAATGTCCACAGCATTACATTTACTTACGCAGTGTCACGGACAGACTCAGAACATTCATGTGGCTATTCTAGGATCGACAGTCGACTGTTCTGACAATCAGAATGGTCATTAGTATGAAACATAGCTTCGTCTTGAAAGGTATGATTCTTCAGGAATTCATTTTAATATTAAATTTTTTATTCGCCTCCAGTTTCTCAGTTTATACAATCTCAGCCGCTTAGGCAGTACATTTTGGGTACCGATTTTACGAACACAAAGTTGCAAATACGAAGGACAACAGATTTCTCTGGACTCCGTACACAGGATAGTCTTATCCTTTCAGCTTCCTATTCTCAAGTCCGTAGCCTTCCTGTCAATTTTTGCTTTAACGCGCATCTTGCTTCCTTAACCTTTCAGAGACTAGCGGTAACTTTACATACGACCAGGTTTAACATTAAAAAATTCTACGTGATGCCCACATTGCGTTTATGTGTTTTGTACGGATCTCAGAACAAACAGCAACTTTTGCCTTATAAAACATTAAGAGACTGGTTTTTATAACCGAAGTGGAGAGTGTTTACAGTGCGGTACGCACTGAGTCCTTATATAAAACAGATACGCTTCGTCTTTAAAGGGTTAAATTCAGCAAACCAGTGACCAATTGATTTAGCACGTGAGCGTTATCTTCTATACGAAAACGAACAATTACGCTGAACCTTACAAGGGACTTAAATACGACAAACCATGTAACACAGAGTTTTCTCCTGTACGACAGCCATCATACTGGCTGAGTCAGGTACACAACTCTGCTACTATCGAGAGAGTCCAGTGCGCATGCGCGTGTGCAGAAATCAAGGAACAAAACCTGTACTGCTGAACAATTCAGGCCAAACCGCACAATTCACTCATTCATTCATTTCATAACAGCCATCGCCTTCTGTCTTGAACATCATCGCCGCAAACGTAACACTGTAACAACATGTTCTTGCAGGATAAACCCATCAGCAGACATTTCCACCATCAGTAAACTGACCGGGTACTTGCGACAAATGATCTTCTACGGGGGTAAATGCAATGACTGTAACCGATACTGCAGCAATTCTGCAATGTGCCCTACAAATATATTTGACTTGGTCAAGGAGGTAAATATTACACATTTCTTATTTAGTTCAGAGGAAATATTGCGTTCCAAGTGTTCTGAAATATGTTGCCGTGTAAACTGGCATACAGTTACCGATATTTCGGAAGAGTCTGCTGCCACCAACTTAATTTAGTGTAGCTATTATCTATTGGATAACCGTTATGATGGAGGCATTAAGCTCCTCTGAAATATCAGAAAATAAAAGCTAAAAAGCTAAAAGCAATCGCATTACAGGCTTGGACAGGCCCTTAGCATTCCAGCAGGTTCGGGCTCCAAAAACTTCTAGACAGTCGGCACAATAAGGTGGCAACGTTGCCAGCCCTAGGCACCGGCCGCCTTACTTCCCAGGAGATATCAATGGTAATCATTTCTGTTAGAGGCTGAGTCGACCCCAGGACCATAGTGCGGCCCTAAAGATTAAGTCAATGAAAAATCCCAATGACTCTATTGGGAATCGAACCCGTGACCTTCCGGCTTGTAGCGTAGCGCGAAACATCAGTAAATACCAATCTACAATAATAAAAAGTAAAAGTGTCTCTCTGCACGACATGAAGGCGGTAGAGGACGTGTGCTTATAGCTCCACTTATTTTTATCCCCGTTACTAGTTGGAGTTGAGTGATCAATTTCATGCCCCGGCCGTTTTATCTCAGAAAAGATAACCTCCCCTACCCATTCGCTAGGAGGCTGTGTTGAACGGCAGAGCATTATGGGCGTTTTGGAGAAGAAAGAACTCCTTGCTCCTACGGGAACAGAACACAGATATACCAGTCTAGAGGTGTCATATGTCATAGGCTTCAGCGCTATGACAAAGTGAAGGACGCACGTGGTATTCAGCTTATGTGTGAATGTCATGCGGTCACCAGAACCCAACCTCCTGACTTTAGAGATATTGTTACATGTTCAGAAGATGAGAGGAATTTGAATTCGACGGTAATGGGAGCCTCTCCCTTTTATCCCCTTCTTCCTCTCTTGATTTTTCATTTTTCTTCCTTTCGTAAAACAGACGCTTATTTTCCCACTACACATTACGGGCTACTTTTCCTGCTTAGATCACTTCTGCCCTAAAAGTGGATCCAACATTTACGTCCAAACCGCTAGTAACAACACGTCCCAGACGACGGCAACCTCCATATTAAGCATCGCTTTAAATTTAAAGATCAAAAGGACAGTTTGTCCCATTGCCCTCTGTCCATATTTTACATGAAGTTAAATAAGTAAGTAAGGACGAATGAGAAGCATAAAGTATAGATATCATGGGGTAATGATTTTAATATTCGTCTTTAACAAGGCCAGTTTATAATAGGGGGTCCAAATTTTTTTTTTTTGGCAAAGGGACATGATCATTATTACAAACTGGTTCGCGGGCAGCAAATACAGAAGTCACAATAAGTGGTGTATATCACCTTATAAATTATTCTGTAGTTTTGTAGTATATAGACAGTTTACACACGCGTCTGCGAGCAGCATAACAGAAAATAGCGGACGGCCGTTCCCTTCTTTTCTTCCCGCACTCTTGACCACTGAAGATGGGACCGATACCTTGTGCCGAAACGTCGGTAAGCAATTACCACATGACGCCGTGTAATATCGCAGAAGAAAGCAGATCTCATCAACGTCGCGACGGAAGCCTGAAATCACGGTTGGTACACCTGCAAGAAGTCAGGGTCCTCGGGCTCTAAATTTATGTTAACCAGACATTATATTTCGCCGGAGGGATGAGCAATTGCAGAAGTGGCAACATGCAACAGATAGCACAAGAGTCAGTCAGTCAGTCAGTCAGTCAGTCAAAAGCTATTCGGGGGATATGTTGATAAGCAGTGGCAACGAGATTGGAAAATTAACCCCGCCCAGAACTTGTAACTATGACTCGGTTTTCATGGTAGAAAAACATTTCCCCCAGAGAAATTCCCTGCACTTTATGAAACCCTAAGGTCAGTTACCTCTTCACAAAAACCTACCTCTGGCCCTTATCACCTGCTAAACGAATCCGGTCTAAAACGCACATCCTGTTTCATTAACAGTCGTTTCAATGTTATTTCCCACCCACGGTAATTTCTACCACACAGTCTCTCCCTAGCATCTTTTTCAACTACATTTCCTTATGCATTTTTACCTCTTCCACCCGGGCTACCTGGCTTGCCCATCCCAACCTTCTTTATCACCTAATTATAATTTAAGAACAATAAAAATTATAAGGTTTCCTCATTACTCAGGTTTCTCCACCTTCCTGTTACTTAGGGCACATTATTCTTCCCATTCAACACCCTCAATCTATGTACTTTCCTTAAGGCAAGAAGAGGACTCCAGCGTTAACAGCAGGAGCCACTAGATACAGTTACATGTCTATCGGTAAGTTAGTCTATATTTAGAATTTCCTCGATGAAATCCGGATTACCAAAAAAATAATTCATTGTGTTTTCTGCAGGTCCTCGCAAACTGCACATCTTTATTAGGAGACTGTTATTGGAACGGCGTGAAATTCGAATGTTGCGATGAATTCTATTCATATCTTACACCTTATGGGATATGTTATGCCATTAACTCACTTCAAACAATGTAAGTAATATAACAATGACACGTAATTTTTCAGTGCACAGCATAAGCAGTTTACTGTATTAACACCTTCAAACACCACGGTCACTCTATGCACTGTCATACTCACTTTTCATCGTAAAAACATTCTGTATTCTTCCACGGAGTGCATTTATGTGTTTCATATGATTCCGGTAATAAACAATGATTAATTCCCTAAACAACGTGTTGGTTAACTGTTCGTTTCCTCTAAAGCAGGACCTGCCATTGAATACTGTCACATGAATTTCATGTGTTTAATGTGTTCCATGTCCGTGCACTCTGTCATACAAAAACACTAATCACCAACAAATGCACAAAGAGAGTTTTATCATCAATCGTAACACACTCCTACATGTTTCGACCCTGCTGGGTCATCTTCAGGGAGAACTTTTATGTTGTTATCGTTACAGTAAGGTTGCACTTTATAGTTGAGTGAGATTGTGCTGTTGACTGCGTACTGTGTACTGGAGGCGTGAACTCTCTGCGGTCCGGGCCTGCAGAGAGTTCACGCCTCCAAAGAGAACACAGTACACAGTCAACAGCACATTCTCACTCAACTATAAAGTGCAACCTTAGTGTAACAATAACGAAAAGTTCTCCCTGAAGATGACCCAGCAGGGTCGAAACATGTAGGAGTGTGTTACGATTGATGATAAAACTGTCTTTGTGCATTTGTTGGTGATCAGCGTTTTTGCACTGTCACATGAAATTCGTTCTTGATAGTGCGAATATCTTAATGCCTCCCTCTGCGCCTACACGATGNCACTCCTACATGTTTCGACCCTGCTGGGTCATCTTCAGGGAGAACTTTTCGTTATTGTTACACTAAGGTTGCACTTTTTAGTTGAGTGAGTTTGTGCTGTTGACTGCGTACTGTGTACTGGCGGCGTGAACTCTCGGCGGTCCGGGCCTGCAGAGAGTTCACGCCTCCAAAGAGAACACAGTACACAGTCAACAGCACATTCTCACTCAACTATAAAGTGCAACCTTAGTGTAACAATAACGAAAAGTTCTCCCTGAAGATGACCCAGCAGGGTCGAAACATGTAGGAGTGTGTTACGATTGATGATAAAACTGTCTTTGTGCATTTGTTGGTGATCAGCGTTTTTGCACTGTCACATGAAATTCGTTCTTGATAGTGCGAATATCTTAATGCCTCCCTCTGCGCCTACACGATGGCTTTGAGAAACGTGAAGTAAAGTTTTTATAAAGTCTCTGGGCGAGATCTAAAGGAAACGCATCCGTACATCTTACATCTGAGCCGGCTGGCGGTTACTGCCAGCGATTAATTTACTGTCGATACTTTAAATATGTCATACATTTAACATTTGTTCCCTGTTCCAGGAAGAAAAATTCCACTGTTGGTCAAAGAGTCGATCTGATATCTAACATGGCCACCGGTCCTGGGAAACTTGAATTTAAGGTTTTTGCGGATGCTGAGGTAATAAACTTCAGGAATGGAGTAGATAGATATATTTGATACAAACGTAAATAACCGTTTCTCGTCTGGATTAAGATTCCTTCCGTTAGAGCTAGAACCGTATAAAAGGAATACCACTGATATTAGGAAATCAAATGTGGAGTGTGTTATTAAACGAAAAATAATGTGAATGAGAACTCGAATCGCATGTATAAGCAGTACCAGAATAAGTCCGCTTGCACATGACTTTGACAGCTGTGACTGCGGCTGTATATCCTGGCGAGAGTACGGGGTCTTTCATGGCGTCTTTGGGTGTACCTGCTAGGCCAACGGTCGCAAACTGGAAACAGAGAGAAACCCACAGGAAACTGAACAGACACTTGAAGAGACGAGCGTCGAGTATTAAACTTATGCAAACAAATATGTTACAGTCATAGGCGTAATTGGCCACCCACATCTGGGGGGGGGGGGATCTACCATGGGTATTAGGAACTTTACGAAGGAGTCAAGTTAAAAAGAGGGAGAGGAATGCTTTGAACCAGTCCTTAACCTTTTAAAGCCTAGCGGTAACTTCACATACGACCAGGTTTAACACTAAAAAATTCTACGTGATGCCCATATTGCGTTTATGTCTTTTGTACGGATCTCAGAACAAACAGCAACTTTTGCCTTATAAAACATTAACAGATTGGTTTTTATAACCGAAGTGGAGAGTGTTTACAGCGCGGTACGCACTGAGTCCTTACATGAAACAGACACGCTTCGTCTTTAAAGGGTTAATATACGAGTACATACAGCCCATTCCCCCACTCTCCCCAATTTTTAAATTTGCCCTTCCTTAACTCAGCAGTTAAAAGAAAACTATTCTTAGGTAGAAAAAATATTAGGGGAGCATTCCCCCCCCCCTTCCCTCCAAGTTATGCCTACGGTTACGGCGGCCGGAATAATTTAGTATGTACGGTGATTAAGCTATGCACTGGGTGACCGAATAAACGGTGTTCTGTTTACTGTAGGGCAGGCCCGCTCAACACGTGGCTGGCGGGCTACATGTTGCCCGCGATGCAGTGTTATGTCGCCCGCGGAGGCACAAATGAAAAAAAGCATTTTAACCCTTCCCCTGGCAAAGCAGAGATACAAACACGAAACAGTTTTGAAAACTCATAAGCTGTTTATTTATGGAGATATACATTACATTACTAATTCTTTTTATCGTGACAAAAATAGTGACAAACTAGCCAAGGTTGTGATCCGAAATTTTTATAAAATGTTTTCTATTGTTATCAGCATTTCTTAATAAGCATTATGTACAGCGAAGCACATAGGTTAAATTATCCTTTTAAAGCCTAGCGGTAACTTTACATACCACCAGGTTTAAAATTTAAAAATTCTACGTGGTGCCCACATTGCGTTTATGTGTTTTGTACGGATTTCAGAACAAACAGCAATTTTTGCCTTACAAAACATTAAGAGACTGGTTTTTATAACCGGAGTGGAGAGTGTTTACAGCGCGGTACGCACTGAGTCCTTATATAAAACAGATGTGCTTCGTCTTTAAAGGGTTATACATACAATTGCACGTATATCCTTCACTCTGTGTATGGAATTTCATGTTGCCCGCAAGCAGACCCCATTTTGTCGAAGTTGCCCGCACCACATGAAAGACTGAGTAGGCCTGCTGTAGGGGCAAAACACGTTACCCTTTTTGTCAAAGCGTCCAGATCCTAACGAATGGGCACGTGGAACTTTCCCCGAGGGAGCCTGAAATTTGATAGCGGGGTGGGGGTTGAAGCTGGCCGCTAATATCCGCCTAGTGCCAAAGTAAAGAAAGCGTGGAATTGTATCTCCACTCTGCCATAAGCATTCATGGCGTGATGCTTAATTAAACACAGAGACAATATTATCTTTTATATATCACCAATATGGTCTGATATTATATGTATGTAATATTATATATTATACATCGTATATAATACAAATACGTACAATGATTTGGGTCCTCTTAAAACAAATCCAGTTTTTGTCTAAGTCAAAAGGGAAAAGAGTCGTCTGTATTCACAGTTGTACGTCCACTCGCCTGAGGATGCCTTTCACCTGGGGCAAGAAGCAGAGCCAGATCTGCGCACCTACAGTCTGGGGAAATCATACACAATATATTTCCGTGTAAGTAAATTAAAGCAAAGCATCATATTGTAGAAACATGCATAGACGCAAGCATGTAAATACCAGCCTATATACGCATGGCTTCATGTGTAGGCTATACCGATGTTATGACTCTGTACGTCAGGACTGGCGACCACGTAAAGTGCCAGAAAATTTTCGTGCCGCGCGACAACCATTTCTGCCCCAAGTGCATTTTTGTCCGACCAACCTTGCTCTCTCTCTCCCTCTCTCTCTCTCTCTCTCTATATATATATATATATATATATAGGCCTGGCAACTGTACATAATTTCATTACTACCACATGATGCTGCTAGCCAGTAATTTTCATTCAAAGCGGGAGGCCTGCGGGGTGTTGGCAGGTGATTTGTCAGCGGACCGCAGGCTTGGACGCGGTTGGAAAGTACATGACTTTGCACAAGGCCTTTTACAGATCCCGCAATGAAGCACCGATACAAGTTCAAATGAGGACCAGACGGTCAGTGTGTTAATGATTCCACCTCCTTCCACTGGAAGGCATGTTGCGAAAATCTATCGGTAAAAGTAGGTATTTACGTAACGAAAGAACTGAATGGTTAGCATCACATAGTTTGGCTCACACTTCCCCATCTGTAGATGAAACTTGACTTACTGAAGAAAATAATAAGTGCCGACGTACAGAAGCGAAAATTTCGAGGTTACGAATATGTCCTTATTACGAATTGGACTACCGGTTTTCGTACAATCTATGACGCACTCTTTCCCTTTTGAAACCTGTTAAAGCAGGATGCGGTAAGCAAAGCGGCCAATTTTGTTTCTGTATGTGATTAAAAAAGTTCAGAATTTGCTGAGAGAGGTGAATTATATATACTAATGATTACTTACATGCCACAATGTTCCTTGACTTACTCTAGGATTAAATTATTTTGTTTACGACGAATGAAAAATTGTCTTTCCAAAAACTAGTATATATGATTTGAGCATATTTGGAGATTGGTGTTTTTACAGAGCCTTCCTTGCAGTTAAATTACATGAACACCAAATTACAGGAGCCTGGCGAAAGAATTGGTGTTATGACACAAAAGCCTGTAGAATAAAACTGAAAACTTTGAAACATGTCGGCAATGAAATATTTGAATATCTCCCAAACTCACAAAAATACATGACGGATCTGAATTTAAGGAAAAATCAGATATTTAGAGCCTGCATTATTCATTTAACTGTCGAAAAATTATCTTTAATATTTATTCCTTGTAGGTCGTTTGAAGTAACTACAAAATTCATAAAATGAACGCGCGTCACCTTAGATAAACTGCGTTTGAAAAATTTGCAACGGATCAAATGGAACAATTACGAGATGACGTCTATTTATTTAAAAAACAAACTCAACTTCGAAGCACAATTATGTGGATTTAACTTCTTCTTGTGGCAGTACAGCCCTTGGTGGACTTTAGCCTCTTCCAAAATTGTTGTCTAGTTTCAAATTTTAGAAGCTTCTCAACAAAACATTTTTATGGGATGGGGTTGTTAGCCCCACGCCCAACCCCCAACCTGGAGGACCAGGGTATCCCTTTTTGTCTGGGTTATCACCTTTGACCTGTCTGGCATGGGAGGCCCTACCAGTAGGTACGCTACTGCCAGCGTAGCTGTCAGGATCATTCGACCACACAAGCCCCACCACTACGACAAAGTAGGGATACGTTCAGGGAGTACGTGGACTTAAAACGGAACTAAAAACACTGAAAAGTATCTCTTAGTTGGTCCAAGACTGAAAATGACAGAAAATGAAGGTCTGAAAACGTTAAATTATGTTCCTTGTATTTTTGACCGCTTTAAAAACGTAGCAGTTTCAGGATTATAAATATGTTCATCTAAATATGCATGTGAGTTGTTGTTTTCACTAATTAACTTCGTCACGTAATCACAGGCGTAGTCGCATTGAATGAGACAGTGCCGCTTGCTTAGCTCACACGATACGAAACGAAAACCTGACACAAAATATCTCCCATCCTTGGCGCACTGATGGTAATATAAAGGTAAAGCAATCCCTGTACAGGCCTGGACAGGCTCTTAGGGTTCCAGGAGGTTGAGGCTCCCAGATTTCAAGAAATCGGCACATTAAGGCGGTAAGGTTGTCAACCCTACACACCGGCCGCCTTTACCCCTAGGAAATATTCCTGGTACTCATTTCTGTTAGAGGCTGAGTCGACCTCAGGGCTATGGTGCGGCCGGAAGGATTATGTCAATGAAAAATTCCAATGATACCATTGGGAATCGAACCCGCGACCTTCCAGCTTGTAACACAGTGCCTCAACTGTGTTACCGCGTGCCTCCTGGTAGTAATATGCAGTAAGTTATTTGTAGTTATTTTATTCTATTTTCGCTTATAAGGTAATACTTATAAATAACATGAAACTCTACACCAGCGTTACATACTTTCTCGTTAGTTTTCAAACACGCAAATGCACGTAAGTAAAGAGACGTTTTGACAAATATCGTTTGTTCCTACAGATAACGGAGATCGAAAACGATCCCCACATTTCAAGCCTGAGCTTGTCACAGAGAGGGTGCATCCTGCCTCATGAGAACCCACTAACAATGTACGACATATACAGCTCATCGGCATGTATTAGCGAGTGCCAGGCTAAGATTCAACTTCAATTATGCGGCTGCGTACATCACTACACGCCACAGATCACAGGTTGGCGGTAAAACTCAGCTAATTAGTCATAGGATGGTTACTGCGGCCTTGACAAACCTACTACACCATCTCCTTGTGGCACTGTATATGGAGTTTTGATTAGATCGGAATTATAAACCGCACTGCACGAAGAGAAACCAGCTCCACAGCCACTGTCCATCAGAAATTCTATATGATATACTTTGAAACAGAACCCGTAGCCCCCCACTAAGAAGGTTGCGTCTAAGCGCCTGAAACACGGCACCATCTGATGGGGACAGAACAGTCATTACAGTAACTGGGCTACGGACAGGACGATCGAAGGTATATAGTTCGCTTTTCCGCAAGGCACAAGGAGTGTTCTCTTTTCCAAAATGTCCATACCGGCTCTGGGGCCTACCCAACCTATTATTTAATTGGTGCCGGAAGCCCTTTACCGGAATAAAACAGCCGGAGCGTGAAACTGATCACTCGCCTCCACTTAGTGCCCATGTTATGAATGCCTAGAAGTGTAACTCCAGTCCTCCACTTGCTATCATGACGTCCGTAATTAAGCATAAAGATATCTTTAACTTCGTAGTCTTTCTCTCTTCTACCTACTTGTTCACAGAAGGTGTAGAGGGTTTTTATTTTCACTTGATCACACTCAAACACACACCACAGTCGGTAGGACTGCTCTGGACGAGAGATCGGCCCGTTGCAGAGACCTCTACCTGACAACACAAGCACTGTACAGGAGACAAACATCCATGACCCCGGTGATACTCGAACCCACGATTCCAGCAAACGCTCGGCCGCAGACCTAAGTCTTAGACCGCGCGGCCACTGGGATCGGCGATGTCTTTAACTTCAGACTACAAATGGCAAGGCGAACAGCATAACTTAGTTCACTAGAAACTCCTGTACGTATCACAGACCTAAATAGGTTAACAACATTTTCTGATTTGTAGGTGCAAGCAGAACTTGCGACCTGGCAGGCATTATGTGCATCGATGGATATGCAGGTGAAATAAATATTTATTTAATGCCCTTCTCTACCTTTATAAAACTTGGTGTGGGCAATTGCTTGAAGGCTGCTAGCAAATGTCCCTCCCTAAGGCCAGCAAATCTATGAATTTTTCTCTCTCTCTCCTCAATTCCTCCATGCATCGCTGGGCTAGAACCTTAAAATAAGCAAAGACCTCTTCCTTCCACGTACTTTTCATGTCACATTCACGTTGAATTGCATAAATTACACAGCTGTTACAGCATTAAACAAATATAAAATATCTGCCATTTACATATCCGGCCAGAGAATTTAGAAGTCAAAAATTCAAACTCTGTGAACAGCAGTGATAGGAGCTCCAAGGAGATAATTTCTTACTGCTTAGCTTATCAAGGAATCACCCCCCTTTCTTCTCATCGCTCGACATCCTTAGTGGGCGTAGGCCTCCACTATGAGGTTCCTCGATCACACTCCAACACTCCACACTCGGTAGTATTCCTCTACACGAGTGATCGGCCCGTCACAGAGACCTGTACCTGACAATACACAACAATCACAAGAGACAGACACCTCGGCGGCGGCATTCGAACCCGCTATCCCAGCAAGCGATCGGCCGTAGATCCATGCCTTATACGGCGCGGCCACTGGGATCTGCACCCCCTCCCTTTTAAGGAATCGAAATGTACGTTGCCATATTCACCAAAGAACACCAGTTGTCCCTATCCTCAGCCAGAAACATCCAGTGACACGTCACATGCTATGACTCCACGGAACATTTGGATATTGTGCTTCCACCTATGTACATATTTCCCAGCAATCTCTTCCTTCTGGTTTTACGATTACAAATTTGAGCATTTCTAGTCTACACCACGCCTGCTACACAGCCGTCCCACTAATATCTATATTTAATCCAACAGCCCTGTTTGATGAATAGTATAAATTACGAATCATAAGATGATATAAAGTACCCTTTAACACCAACAATGTACTTTCTTCGACAGAAGCCTTGTGCGAAATAACAAGTATGGGATCCCCGGAGCTGAATGTCTCCTGTGACTGCACGACTCCGAGCTGCACCGAGCCGGAGTACGCGATGATTCCAGTCGTAACTACGGAACTGTGAGTCACTCGATGTTTGAGGCTTCCACGGAACTGAGCAGTTGCATTGTGGTCTTCAGAGTCATGACAACGTGTAGGCTCCTATTTAGTCACCAGCCTTTAGGAGCAACATACACTGCCTTCATATACACAGAAGGCCATAACATGGCAGCACTTTATATAGTAGTGTTCATTCCGTGCATTGTCGATAATGAATTCACAACACGACTACTAATGGCATGTCAGGATTGGAATTTAAGAAGAGGTAGAGTTTATGTAATGTTCAGACACTGTAGTAGAAATATTTGTACATTTCGGATTTGTACGCAGGAAGTCCGATTACATACAATCAGTGGCATAGCTAAGTTTTTGGCACCCAGGGCACGTACGCGCAATCACCGCCCCTAACAGAAATTACGAACTGTAAACAATCAGTTATTTAATGAATTTACTTTTATTTTCTTCAATAATATAGGAGCAGAAAATCAATTTTTTGATTTAAAATGGTCAACTTGCCGCCCATTTTTCTGCCCCTCGGGCTCTGACACACCGGCCGCCCGCACCACTCGCTCCACTAGCGACGTCTCTGCATATCACAGGTTGAATAGACTTGTGCATAATTCATGAATAACGTGTTACAGGGACACTGCAGCGTGGAGCCATTTCCGACTGGAGATGATGGCGCTGCCAACTGTACGTTACAGACGAAACGTCATACGAAGCAAACTGGACATAGTTGGTAAATTCCACTAGTATAAAATTTTGTTTCATGGCTAATATGGCCAAAGTAATTATTCTGTAAACCCATTTTCACTTTACATTAAAACATATCGGGCGATCAGTTGCGCCAAATTAACTTCCAAAAATTACGTTTTACACATACACCTCCCTTCGTCTCGCTGTACGTCATCAGGTCGACAACGATGAAGACAAAGAAGATTTACGAAACGTCGGTTGTTACCACTAAGGTGCATGATCGCCTGAGAAAATTTCAATGGCTGCGTTCGAAACGGGAGCTTAAAATCTTGCCCTGTACTCTTCATCCTATAATTCAGGGACCAAACGTATTGGCGTACCTTAGCCAAGAGTCCGCCATTTAACGTTATTAGCAGTCACTCCCTTTGTCACCAGTTCCATTTCTTAGTCCTGCAGGTACCGCACCAGCTTTCTCTTCCTGGACTGCTTGACCCTGAAGATAGAGGCACTACACTCCTCCGAAATGTCGGTGATCGTTTACCAACCGACATGGCGTAACATCCCAAAACACACTGGTCTTCATCAATACCATTGTGAGGTGGTCAAATATCACACATTACCAACCACAAAGAAGTTTAAAAAAACTTGGTACAAAATGCCCTTAATTCCAAGAACTACATTCTGACTTCCATGTATATGCCGCACATGGGTGCTAGTGGTACACATCAAATCTCCAGTCACCACTGTCATTTAAGCATTTGTCCCACCTTGGCTGTGAGGTTTATATTCTGGCACAGAACAAAACAGTTTCAGGTGTCAGTAGCCAAGGGGTGACAACTTGCTTCACGCTGGTGTCTGTTACTGACTTCCTCTAAACCAAGACACAAGCCTTCTAACAACAGTGAGCCAAATGCTTAAATGTCAGTGGTGACTATGCATAGGTCTAATGTGTACCGTATGCTACCCATGTGCCTTGTGTGCATCAGTCAAAATAAAGCTCTCCACATCAGGTAGTTTACCTAATTTTTTAAATTCTTCATACAGACAGCAGTGCCCTTCTTCAAAACTTGAGCCTTCTGTATTTAAGTCACATCATCATATCCTACTCCTGCAAATCCATTTTAAAACCATGCCCCATTTGTCCCTACATCTCCAAAGTTGTGTTCCCTCTGCAGATACTCATCCAAAATTTTGTACACAATTGTCATCTACATGCACTGCCTAATTCATCCTCCTTAATTTGATCATCTTATGCATTTGGCAAATAGCCAACATTGTTGTGATCCTCATTCTGCAGTTTTCTGCATCTTAATGTTAGTTTCTCTGCTTAGATCCAAATATTCTCCTAATCACTCATTCTGAAATAGTCAGTATACCTTCTCTCCATAGGACAAAAGCCCAAGTTTCACAACCATACAAAGCAGGACGTAACATTTAGGTTCCTTGTAATTTCACCTTTAAGGGCACGACACTGTCACTTATATTTACTCCCCATTGTTTTAACTCCTCTCAACTATCCTGAGTGAAGAGTAGCACCTATATTTGCAACAATTTTTTCTGGTAATGCCTACTGGCTATTCATAAGGTAACTAGTTGTTACATTTCCCTTGTTTTATTTTCCCTTTCATGTTACTTACCCCTCCTATTTTGTCATATTCTCTTACACTTAGTGATTTACACATCTTCTGTCTTCCAGCCCCTTCTTAATTTTCCACTTATACTATCACTTACATTTAGGCTTCACACAGTATTACTGTTTTACTAAATTTAACACCAACATTCAAGACTTTTACTCCTGGAAATATACAGAAAGCTACTGGGGTAGTAAAGCTATACATTTCATAAACTCAGTAACTAGCTTTAATTTCTTATTTTACATAATTATTATCTTCATGTGTAAACCCAAAACAGGTAACATCATGAAACTTCAGTTCAGATAACTATACTTCATTCACTGTAGGACTATATACAAACACAAAGTATACAATTTGGGAGCTTGTAAATAATCTACACCAATGCTGAAATCACAAAAATACAAATAAATTGAATATGGATCTTCAGTATCTCCAAATACTCCTTTGATATATGCCCAACCCACAATATAGATGAAGACTAAAAAAATCCATTAACTGCAATTACAATTTCAAATCATCTGTTATAAAACATTCTATAAATTTGTATATTCCAAAGGTATGTTGGCCATATATTTTGGCTTATTTTGTGGCATGTGGAGCTTAGTACGGGGTTTTGTTCTTGTTCCATAATTACTAGCATTTGTAAAATATTCTTACCTGTCAAACAGAATTAATATGTTGAGATATAAACAGAATAGTGCAGCCAATTTAGTGGCTACACTATTGCATGGATGAAAAGTTTCAAATCCTGCAGGTTGGAAGGGATTTTTCTCTTATACAAGACATCCCAACTGGCCCTGAGACCCAAGCAGCCTCCTGTTCAGTAGGTACGCAAAGTTCTTTCCGCACTGGTAACGCAGCCTGGCATGAAGCTACCATCCACTTCTGTCTAGCACTGAGGTTAAGCGTTAGTAGATGTATACTTCTACTCCCCCTGCATGCTTGCATGAGTACACAATGGCAAGTGAACTTTAATATGTCATTATTAACCCTTTAAAGACGAAATGTGTGTATTTTATATAAGGAGCCAGTCCGTAACGCGCTGTAAACACTCTTATTCTTGGTTATAAAGAAACAGTCTTTTAATGCTGTGCAAGGCAAAAGTTGGTGTTTGTTCTGAGATCCATACAAAACACATAAACACAATATCAGCGGCACGTAGAATTTTTTAATTTTAAAGCTGATGGTGAGTAAAGTTACCGCTAGGTTTTAAAAGGTCAATATATGTTAATATAAATTATGTAATATGTACTTTTAATTTAACATAATTCTATGGAGCAGTCAGATGTAAATGATAACAACAGAAATACAAATTTAAACATTTTCTTGAAATCCTCAATTTTTCAAGATGTCAATGAAAGAACTTTTACTCAGGTTGATGCTGTCCTGTGGAGAGTAATATTGTATTACTTCACCTAATGCCAATATTAGTCCTGAGTTGTTCTGTTAAAAAAATGGCACACTGCTCCTTATTTCAGTGTCCACCGGAGGAGCAGCAGGATTCTTTCTTGGAGCCAGCCTCATCAGTGTGGTGGAGCTGATTATGTACTTCTGTATCAGAATAATACCAAGGAACCATCCACCAAACAATATAAGGAACTGACACAGGAAAATCAAGACCAACACAATTTATCATCACTGGAACATAATCCTAACAGCGATAACCTTCTGAAATTTTGAAAGTATGTTTTGTGTGTGGTTTTAAGGAATGTACAAATTTAATAAGCAAGTAACTTAATAAAGAAAGTGTCCTAAATTCACTGTCTGACTGTTCCCTTTGCTTTGGTTGTACTGCAGTACTATGATAGTATATTAGTAGAACTATTTACCACTATGTTCACAACAGACTGCCACAGTTTCCTTTTCCCTATGCCTGATAAATCCACTCAAAATCTCCATATCATACCTCTTTATGATTCATTTTAATATTATCCTTTCAATTGCACAAAAGTTTACTACGTGGTCTCTTAACCTGACCTTTTCTGACCAAGCTCCTGTTGCATTAACCATCTCTCCCATGCATGCAGTATGTCTCACCTGTGTCACCTTCCTTCATTTGGTCATCCCCATAACATCTGATGCAAAGTACACACTGAAAAGTTCCTCATTATGTAATTTTCCCCAAACTCGCATCATTTCCCCTTTCTTAGGTACAAATATGTTCTGCAGCCAGTTCTCCAGTAACCATGACACCATGTGAGAGACATGTGGTATAACCCCACACATTCTTAATCTCAGCACTCAGTAGACATCATTGGTAACTTTTACGCCCCAAACTCGTCACCCCTGGTAACCACTGCTGCATGCGTATCATAGAGGTGCTATGCTTCCGGGGCGGCCGCCCTACCTCAGTCGATAACCCTGATGTCAACTTTATGAATTTATAAACGTTCAAATACGGTAACGAACACGAACGACTCCTGCGTACACAGGGACACACAAAGAGAACATAGCACAGGATTGTACAGAGATAACCCAACGTCTTACCCAATCTGTGGTCTAACCGAACCCCCTTTCGTGACGAGAATTTTGTGAATTTGTCCACGCTGTGGTATAAAAATGGACACACACCACACCCACGTAACTGGCAACTGTGGTGGCAACGCTAGTACACAAAGAGAAACAAAGTGACCAACCTGGCGTCATACACGATATATGGAATCTCCACGTTCAACAAACATCCACACAGTCTTCAATGCTCCTCCCCATTCCCCTACCAGTGAACAAGCGCCACCTCAAGCTAGTCACCACGGATTACAAGTGTTCAGTGGCCCCGTCGCGTGCGCAGATGTTAACCATGCTGTGGACCCCTGATTCTAGCGTAAGGACAGCAGTTGACTTGAGTATTGCATGTACGTCGTTAAAGTTCCAGTACTCAGAGATATAAATTCGTAAACTCTGAGTACCGGACCTTTTTAGGACGTCCAATATATGCCGTATAAATGATAATTTACAGGTTATCCGTGGCATTAATCAGAGGTAATAATGATAGTAGTTACCCCGAAAAGTAATAAAAACATATGTAATGTGTTCGTGTTTGGACGTAACTTTGTAGTGTCGGACAGTTTCACAGAAGTTGTTGTCTGGCGTTGATTATGTGCGCTAAATTCCGCCACGATTCATATTTCAGCGTTTCCTTACAACTGCAAATAATGCCACCAACAAATCGTGTGGGTATTGCAAAATATTACGAAATCATGTCTCTCCCTTTATGTTGGCTGGACTGCAATCTCCATCTCTATGTGGGCACAGATCATCTACGAATCTTGAATCGGGAGCTACTCGTCAGTGCCGATTTCACGCCTGTTGTTATATGGCGTTTAAAAAAGCAAAGATTTGCTATTCTATCTTTGCGTGTGACTCAGTGTGATTTGTTTCATGGCGGTGTTGTGTGGTGTGTGAGAATAGTATGGCCTAATTAACTTATTACATGTGTTTTATAGCCTAATGTGATTTTTAAGTGTGTTTAATTATTTTACTTGTGTACCAGCCTCAGAGCTGGTAGGAATTATAATCTTACTCAGCCGGGGAGACTTGTCAGTGTAGTCATGAATGAGTTGGGAGTAAAGTCGCTAAGGTCACCTAAAACGACACCAATTACGGATGATTATGAAATATCGAATACGGTTTTAGGATTGGGAATCAATGGAAAAGTGGTGCAATGTTATTCCAAGAAGGCAAGAGAAAAACATGCGTTGAAGGTACAGCAGTGTAGATATTAACTTCGCTTCTACAATTGTATGTTTCAGATTTTCATAGTTCATATATGGTAATTCACTGACTATAAATCGGATTTTCCTTTGTAATGCCTTCTTCCCCCCCACGAATTCTTCGAGTGTCATTGTCTTATTCGCGAATGTAGACACAGTTGTGTATCGTTTGGGTGTTAATCCCGTTGGTAGAACTTTGACGTAACGCCCGTGTGCAGTGTAGCGAGAGAAAAGGCGTTTGTATCAATAATCTATTGAAGACCCCTGTCTCTTTCAATTTCAATTTATTTTCTCTTTCAGTAGATCCTTACAAGGGTAAAAACAGCCCATAGGATGTAGAACTGGTCAATATATACCATTCTTTTCTCACTAATCCTTTGGAATATTACTGGTACTGCAATAGAGGCACTGTTTGTGGATGGAATTTGGAACATAATAGGAATGTGTATCTTCATTTGTGTTTTGGTGTGCTTTTGCATATGATGTAATGAAAACCCTAATGCAGGTGGGTTGCTGACACCTGTTGGTAGTGACAGTAATCAAAGTAATTCTTATCATTTTTGATTGAGTTTCTGCCATAAATGTGAGAACAGAATAACCTTTGTAAAAGTTTGTGTTTGTTGGCAAATGTGACCTGAATTTTTGTAATTAAATGAAATCTCAAAATCTGTCTGTTAGGTATTTTGGTGACTGTGATGTGAGTTACTGTGACAAAGACATTTGTTCTTGCTGATATGAGCACTCATCCCAACCTTGGGAGAACATATTTTTAAGTTACATATTATTATTGCTTATTGACGGGATTGAAGGGGGCCCTGTTAAGGTACTCTTTCATATATTCATCAAGAACTAAAGGTCTGACTCTGCAGCATATGTGCTGAAATGTAATAGTGTGAGTTTGATGTTGTTTATTCTGTGCAAAATATTATGCTTATTTTACCAAGAAACTTGTGCGTACGAAGCATGTATATATATGATATTCCCTGCTGCATGTTTCAGCAGTCGACCACAATCATCAGGGAATAACTCCTAAAACTTATACTTTAAAATCGAATGAAACGATGTATGTACTTACAAAACCTGTGGCTTTATATGGTTTTAAAGTATAAGATTTAGGTGTTACTCCGCGATGATGGTGGTCAACCGCCAAAACATGTAGTAGGGACTGTCATGTGTATATATGCTTTGCATGTGCAAGTAGTTGGTTTTTTAATAAAATAAGTGTAGTCATGTGAGTTTACTGTTTCCCTTTTAGTTCTATACAGTGCATGATTATCATTTATTTTAGGGGTCATACAGGAAACACAGGCTTTTATGACATGGTAGCCTTGCATTGAAAGCCTGTATTGTTGGCTGCACTAATTGGTTCTTGACTGATACTTATGTAGCATAATTAAAATATCATCTTTTCAGTAGGACATCATGCCGTCTAATAGAAGACACCTTTCATATATTGTACCATATTGTTAAGTTCTAGATCATCTGTGGAACTGATCATCTTCCAACACGCCACACCTTTCCTGGAACCTGTGATGGCATCCAAACACCATCAGGAAATGGCTGGTTTATGTGCTGTTCAAAATAACTGCATAATTTGTAATGCCAGTTTTCATGTTTGCTGGCAGTATACTGTATTAGCCTACTGTGCAGTGCAGCTCATGTCCCAGCTTGGAAACGTTCCTTGCACTGCACTTTCTGTGACCTAACATAACCTTCCATCCACTGCACTCTCTATTACCTATTATGCTACAGCCCTGCAGCTGTATTCATTTCACTTTTCTGACCTTTTTTAAAGTTACCATATGTATATATTGTTTTGTTTTAGGTTCTTCATGACTGCACAAAAGCCCGCCGTGAGGTAGATCTCCATTGGCGGGCAAGTGGTTGTAGACATATTGTTAATATTATTGATGTATATGAGAACACATATAGTGGAAATAAGTGCCTCCTGGTTGTTATGGAATGGTGAGTGCAATTAACATTTTGAGTTACAGGTATCTGATTGTCATGCCTACCTAGGCCTGTTGAACATTTAAAGGGAAACAGTTTTTCACAAAAGAAATTTGTTAACTCCCAACCTTAATCCATATATGTGAATGATATGGCGACCAGAGTGTAGACCATTTAATACTAATTTAGTACTAATTACGAGGGTAATTGAAAAAGTAAAGGCAATTTGTGAATTAAGTGAGTACCACCACCGATAGCAGCCAACTGATTGTAGCCAGTTGTAACTCGATTCTGGCAGGTTTCAACATGCATTGCCCAGCACTCCATTGTCAGTCTGGCTGAAGCAGTGACTATGCAAACATGGCCACTGCACTTTCCAGTTGCACTGTCATTGAACAATGGGCCATGATAAGATTTCTTAGGGCAGAAGGGTGAAACCTGCTGACATCCATCAAACAATGTTAGCATAGTATGGTAGTGTTAACTGCATGAGTCAGAGAGAACTTTACAAAGGGTAGCAAGGTTTAAATCTGGAAGAACAAGTATGACATATCTCGATCGGGGCACCCATCAACGTTGCGCTTTCAGGGCAACATCAGTTGTGCTAACACTCTCATTTGAGAAGACCGACGGATTACTGTGTGTGAAGTTGCTGATATGCTAGATGTCAGCTCTGGTTTTGTCTCTGTTACTGTTGTGTCCATTCACATTTTTGTGGTTGGTACGAGAATTGCCTTTATTTTTGAATTACCTATGTACGTTTATCATGATTACACATTCACCATGTAAGTGTTACAGATACGTAACTTACCTGACTTGTAAACAGATTGTGTTTTACTGCTGACTGAAATATTTTAATATTTTTATTAAATAATAAAGAATTTTAGTCAACACATCTGCCTTTTATTATAAAAATAAGACTTTTCCTTTGTCCAGAGCTATGTGTTTCAGCCTCTAATGGTCATAATCATATGTGCTTAAGTAAATAAAGAGGAAGGCAGTCAAATATTTGAAGGGTTTTAACAGATTGATATGAAATTTAATTAAATTTTGTATCACACTCTTTGTTAGACCCTCTGTTAAATTTTTTAATCACACAAAGGCAAGACAAACATTAATTCCTTATCGTGCATTCGTACTTCGTACAGTGGACACGGTAAAATCTTGCATTGACAAAGGACACAATCTGTGATGTGTGTTACTACTGTAAGTATTCACAAGCCTGAGTTTGTATTTTTAAAAAACTGTAAAGATCCAAGTAGTGACATTTCTGGGAACCAGGGTGCGATGTACGGGTTTTGGCCTGCCCACACAATTGCGTCTTAACACCTCAAATCACATGCAAAACAAACTCTAAACAAGTGCTTACTCACTGGTTATCAGTAACTTAAATTGCAGAAACCATTGTTATTTATCTTCTTTTACAAATGTTACAACTCCTTGGCAATGCAAGGTATTTCATTAAATATTATTATATACATGATATAATTACGACAGGATATATTGAAGGTCTATGGATATTGGTATTCAAAAATAGGCAGATGTAACATATAAATAAAAAATTAGTTGCAAAATGAACAGCATTTCAACTTAAATTTGGGTTGCATGAAAGCAGAGCGGCTGAGGCATGGATCCTGGGCACAAAAGAGCATCCCCCCACCTCCTCACATGCCATAGGCCTTACACCTCTGACGTGAATGGATACGTGGCCCACAATCTTTTGATCTGACAGCCTGTTATGTTGCGAGAGTGCCAATCCCTCATGTTTCCAAGTAATGTGATGCTGCATCACACATTCTGTAACCATTCTCTCTAAGGAAGATACATGTAAAGAGAATGGGTCCTGGTTGGTTGGAGTTTGTGTGAGGCATTAACATTCATGCAGATACCTGTACTAAGATTGTGGGCAATCAACCACATCAAAATTGGGGTAAAAACCAACATTTTGACCACCATGCCACTTGCGAAAATGAATCATGGTGACAGATTCACACATATGTAATCATGCATGTCAGTAATGTGCCTGTCTGCCATAATATTCGCACGTCACTCTGTGGCCTCTTTTATCATTTTGTCTTGGTTCATGGTGATTTATTGACTCATTACATTGCTGGTTATTTGGTTATTACTGTACTTTAAACATACGTGGAAACACTCATTTCTGCTGCAGAAAATTGACACACATCACATGTAACACAATGTTATATTTGACTTTGTTTTTGAGTCATTGTTTTCTTACAAAACTTTCCCTGGATGTAGCATGTTTGTAACATAAATTTTAATATTCTGATTAAACGTTCCTCTTGTTGGTTGGCTGTGTCTGAAAACAGGCTCAAGTGGATAAATGCCCCCAATCTCAGTGATCATCCTTGTGACTTATTGATTTTTATTACACAGGCAGCAATTACAGGAAATTAGTGTCTGTGTGCCACTCCGTGGCCTCTGTCATTAGTCGTTATTGGGTCTTAGAACAAATCAAGCATTAATCTCATCTGTTATAGTGCTGCCTTCTGGGTTTGTGACATTGTATTATATCCTCAGTGCTCAGCTGTTTTGTCTGCCTCGGCATGTACCTCACAGAGAACATACCAAGTAACCGTGACAGCCATACTCAATCCTAACTCTTCTTCTGTCTCAGCAGGTACCTAATAAAGAATACAGCAACAGTCGTAGCCACGGCAAACAGGGTGTGACTCACTGAGACCAGTGATGTGGCTTATGGGTGTACTATGCATATGCGTATGCATCTCTCTCGCTCTGTCTCTCTCTGTGTGTGTCTCTCTCTCTCTCTCTCTCTCTCTCTCTCTCTCTCTCTTGTCACACACAGCAAAATACGTCATTCCCCATATTATCGCAGTGATGGAGATGGAGGAGGTTTCCAAGACATTAGTCTTTAACCCCGTTTTGATGTGACTGATTGTCTGAGAGACTTTGAGTAGAGGATGTAACAGGTTTGCTCAGTGCTTTATCAAAATGTAATTGCAGTTTTAAAGACATAATTGCTTTAAATTGGGCACTTTAGTTGAATTATGAGAAGACAGAATATGTGTTACATTGCAGAACAAGAGGCTTGGCAGTGTTGAAGATATTGTACAGTAGATGAAAAGAACCCGAATCCAGTCCCCAATGTTTTGTAATGAGCAAGTTGTTGTGGGCATTGAATGTGGGTGCAGTTTGTATTTTTGAGAACATCTTATAATAGTAGTTACCAACTCTGAGTGCTTCTGTTTTGATCTGGGATTTTTACGTAACCTTTCTAATTTTTCAGTATGGAAGGAGGTGAACTGTTTCAGCGAATACAAGACAGGCAAGATGGAGCTTTCACAGAACGAGGTAGGATATGGGAAGTTGTTGTTTTTTTGTCTGACTCTTCTTTCAGTTACATAGCTTGATGTATGTTCACCGCAAAGAGTGCAAGAAAAGCAGTGTTGTGAAGTATGCACTAAAACTCACACACAATGACTGATCATACATAGTGATATTTTTATGGACAAGTTTGAACTAGAAGTGCATAATTCATTGGAAATACTGGAAGCAAAGTTATGCTGTATGTAAATACCATTCTGTGAAAATATGTAAGAGGCACTGAGGTACAGCTCCATACATTCAAGACTTTGTGGAGTTGGTCATCAGGTTCATGCTGCAACTACTGCCTTGCCAAAAGCAAATCTTCTGTCAAGATGGATGGTGACCTGACTGAGATTTAAACCAGACATCTTCCAGAATTGTTACTGGTTTAGCTGATGCTCTTGTATCATAATTCTTTTAAGACTAGTCGTCTGGTGCCTGGTGACCTGGGCAGGCTGGACACACTCATGTAGATAGTTACTGTGGGAACCACATGACCTGGGCAGGCAAGGTATACTGGTTTACATAGTTACCATGGAAACCTCATGATGCATGCACATAGTTACTGTGGAAATGCCACAGCTGGGGCAGGCCAGGCACACACATTGATATAGTTACTGTTTAAACCTTGTGACTTGGGCAGGCAAGGCACAGTTACGTAGTTATCATGGAAACCTGAAGAATGTATTTCAGTATGTTATACCTTCATATTGGTGCCCATAGTTAACATGGAAACCCAAATAATTGTGTAAGTACGTATGTGTATATATTATACTTTAGTATTAATGGCTGGCAGTGCTTTGTGTAGTTTCCATGGAAACCTGAATTAGTTGTGTCCATTATATATCCTCTGTGCATGCACCAGATTGAATTCTGTGTATTGGCATTTCCTGCCATCTGGTGGTGGTTTTCAGTATAAATCCAGCGTCAAGAGTGTGACATTTGGATGTGACAGGCTGACATTGTTGAAGTATATATACATATATTCTATGCTCCCTAACTTTTGTATGTGAAATGTACAGAAACTTTTTTTGTGGCAGGTTTCGACCACGCATAAAGGTATAATACTATAAAATACCAAGAGAGTACACTGTTAGAAATTTATTTAGTAAAGATCCAGCATTGACGGTGGTCCACCATCTTCAAGGATCAAATGAGTATGAATGGCCTTTCAATAAACTTTTATTTTAACACCTTGTATGTGTGATTATATGTCAGTGGTCCAGCTGTTTATGACTAGCTATGAAATAGTACTATGTGTGATAGACCATAAAGGGTAAAAACACAATACCATAAAGGGTTACTGAAAAGTGGAGAATTTTGTGTCATTTTGTCAGTTGGGAAGGTATTAAGTTGCTTCTTGTTGATTTCAGAGGCTGCACAAATTATGCGTGAAATATGTCTTGCTGTGAAATATTTACATGATATGAACATTGCTCATCGAGACCTTAAACCTGAAAACTTACTGTATACAAAACCAGGTAAGGTGAAACAGCTCTGTGCAACGTGAGTACAAGTGTAAGCTTCTGCTCAATAATTGTCTGTTGGTGATTAAGACATGCAGGGGTAGATAATGTAGCTAACTTTGTGGCACTGAAATCTGCAAATATATGTTTCATACGTACATTTTCATATGCATTTTTTGACAGTGCTGTGAAGTGAAGCTCATCACAAGTTCTGAATTCTAGTTCTTGCTTGCCTTATTATTGATACTATCATCATCATTCCCCTCCCTCACATTTGTGTAATACCTTGGCTTTACGTGTGTGTAAAAGCTACAACATTTATTCCAAATACCAGTACATTTCCTGTTCTCCAACACATGTGGATATCTTGATGCAGAACTCATTTACGTTTTTAGTGTTTTTACACGAAATGGGAGCACAGATACATAAAGCTCAAAACTGCTGTTGGCAAAATGTAATATGAGTGGAAAAACTGCTGATGCTAGAAATCCACAATTGGCTAAACCGCAGTTTTGCAAAGGATTGCTTTATTTATTGTGTGCTTGTGTCTCTTATTTTATTTAATGTGTTTACAGACCAAACAGGAATTTTAAAACTCACAGACTTCGGATTTGCAAAAGAAACTTTCTCAAAAGATACACTGCAGACACCATGTTACACTCCGTACTATGTTGGTAAGTTTGCGTATCAAGTACCACACTTAACTGCAATATTTTTTTCATATTTCTAAAATCTTTCATTGGACAGACTTCTCCAGTTCGTCCACAAAGAGATTAAATTGCCAAGGAAATCATGAGGAAGTCAGGTGATGCATGTGAAGGTCATCTGTATAATTTCTCTTCATTACTTTCTTCGAACTGAATCGGAAAGTGTTATTTCACTTTGTGTGTAAGTGCTTCACACTGGAAGTTCCATTTCCTTCTAAAAGCAAAGAAAACCATGACAGAATCATTTTAGTTGATAACAGCTGTTGTTGCAGTGATGTCACACCCACAAGCATCAGGCAATATCTGTATATGGTACAGTAAAACGTCATAAATTTGAAGTGCTGGGGACAAAAAAAAATGCTTCAAATTATACGATTTCCAATATTTATTTTTTAAATTAAACATATTGTAGTGTGGTGAACATGGTTGAGGGGCCAAGCATGCATGACCAACACCAGCATGGGGAGGGGAGGAACAAAAAGCGGGGAGGGGAATGTTGCAGAACGCACATGCAAGGACACTCACATCCGTTAGAGTACCAGCTAATGCCAGTGATGAAATGCCCATCTGCGGCGTGATGGATGAAGCAACAGAAGGGAATGGATGTTATTGTAACATGTATAGAGAGAGCTGACATTGACCTTTCTTTATGGTGAAGGATACTCGAAACATCCGTACAGGGGGAGCTGACATTGACAGCTGCCATTCAGGCGGATGATACCTAAATGCCTGTGCAGAGAAAGCTGACATTGACAGCTGCCGTTTAGGCGGATGATACCTAAATGCCTGTGTAGAGAAAGCTGATATTGACCTGTGACCTCTTCAGCAAAAGATGTCTTAAACGTCCGTATAGAGAGAGCTGGCATGGTCCTGCAACCTCTGGTGTCACCAAAAACAACTATAGCATGTGGTGCCACCAGAAAGAGCATGTCCTTTTTCCTGTAATTGGGGCCAGTCTTGCTTGCTTGATCGCTCAACCATACTTAGTGCACTATAATACAGCAGTGCAGATTTTTTTAATTCACATGTACTTGGTATGAGGTTAGTTAAAATCACGAAATAATGTAATCCGTTATTCTTTTGTGTAATAGCATAATTATAAACTCATTTTGGATCAAATGTATTATAGTGTGGTGGACATGGTTGAGCGACTGAGCATGCAAGACTGGCTCAGTGAATAGAAAGGAAGCCATGGGAGGGGCTGAAGGAAATTTGAGGGGTGTACAAAGTTGCATACTGACAAGGAGTGTGAGTTTACACTAAAATAATTTTGAATCATGTAGAGTTCAGGTACTGTTGGGCTGGAAAACTGCTTCAAATTAAAAATCAACCATATTTTGAATTAACCAGTATTTTGAATTAACTGATATGGAGGTTTGCTGTGTATCATACCAAAACACCTTCAGGGGGTATGTGATGGTATAGTTGGTTGAGGCACTGGGCTATAAGCTGGAAGGTCACAGGTTTGGTTCCTGATGGGTCATTGGGATTTTTTGTTGACTTAATCGTTCCAGCTGCACTATGGCCCTGGGATCGACTTAGCCTCGAACAGAAATGAGTACCGGCAATATCTCCTGGGAGGTAAAAGTGGCTGAAGCATAGGGCTGGCAACCTTACCACTTTCATGTGTTGATTGTGTGTAAATTCTGGGAGCATCAACCTCCTGGAGACGTAAGGGCTTGTCCAGGCCTGTAATGGGGTGGGTTACACACCTTAAAATCACTGTGTGAAATGAGACTTACGGTGTACATGCACTGGAATCACGTTTCATTGCTGAAGCCTTTCATTACCCATCAGTAGGTTTGTTGGTATTGTGAAGGCAGGAACATCCAAAAAATATTCTCTTTGAAAGTAGTAAGTTTGATTTTCTCCTCATTTCTGCATATGACGAAGATTTTCATTTTTCAAATAGAGGAAGACTGTAATTGAATACTGATGTTTTTATTAATTGCACTTGTACATTAATATAATGTTGTAAATTAATGTTAATTTTGTGATGACAAAGTTAGAAAACATCACTTTTTCATGGTAGTGAAGATTTAGATCATGCTGAAGATTATGGCATGATACAATCTCCATAACTCAGAGTTATGGTTTAACTCTTCCTATGTCATGAAAATTTATCAAAATTCCTAAGTCTTGTGCATTTTTTTAATCAGAATTTCAGACTTGAGATTTTTACTCATACAAGTTCAGTACAGTAAATGAGCAAAGTTAAGTCACAAGTGCAGGATATATCATGTATGGTGTGTGGAAGAAACAAACATTGACATGCTGTGGTTCACTAATAATTTGTTTCTTTTCCAGCTCCAGAAGTTCTTGGTCCAGAGAAGTATGACAAGAGCTGTGACATCTGGTCATTGGGTGTCATTATGTATATTCTGTGAGTGTTGTGTTCTCTTGAGCGTGAAGGGTAGACAGGACATTGTTATTAGGGTTATGAAAAGTGCACCTTTTTTCAAAACAGTGTGTGTGGCTGTGTATGTGTGTGTGTGTGTGTGTGGGGGGGGGCTTTTCCATTCAAGAATTTGATAAAGGCATTTTACGAAAAAACTGATGCCAAATAGTGACACTTTTAGCCAACACATCTAACTAACTAACTAACTAACTAACTAACTAACTAACTAACTAACTAACTCCATGGAACAGAGTAATTTGTGAGAAGCTAACATGTCCTCAGCTAGTCAAGAAATTCACTGCATTTTATGGAACCTGGAGGTTCATTGCTGCATTCAGAAGAGCCTGCCATCTGCCCTACCTTAGCCAGATCAGTCTGGTCTATACAGGCTCCTAACGTGCCACATTTCGTGTCCCCTTTGCATTGCTTGTGTTGTAACAAAGGATCAGTCCAAGCCCGAGGCCTTGTGAAATGTTACATCGTACGTTTTAACAGTGAGTAGTTGTTAACATCTCGCCCAAACTGAAAGTTGGAGGACCACCCCTTGTTGGCTGTCTGCGACTGCTTATTCTATATATTCAATATATACCTGGATGCCCTTCCTCGAACCACAAGGTGAGGACGCACCATGCTGTGGTGACAAGAACCCGCTTATCATGGTTTTAGTCAACACAGCTGTCATTTATTATAAAGACAGTATTTGTTTGTATAAATTGCTGCATGTTCTGACCCTTATGGGTCATCATCAGCCATGAATAAATAAAAAGGAACAGTCAAATCCCTGCCTTCTGTTTTATTTATTCATGTCTGATGACCCATAAGGGTCAAAACATATAGTAATTTATAAAGGCAAATATTGTTTTTGTAGTAAAACATAGTTGTGTTGACTAAAATTTTTTTTATCAATTAGTTTTTGAAACACAGTAGAATATTTTCTGTAAAAGTTGATGCTGGTTGAATATCAGTTAATGCCATGTGTAGTGCAAGAGAGTTGTATAGAGATGAGTCAAGAGAGGGTGCTGGGAAGGGATGCTAAGATGGTGATGTGTGAATAATTACAAATTTGCCATCTTCTACACAAAACTGAATAATACAATGACTAAGTTATGAGTGTTTTATTATTTGGTTCTCAGTAATGTGATTATATAAGAAGAAATGTTTACAGGGAAGCATATGTAGGGGACTGCTTTATGTGTTAGTGTTGTCTTACATAACTTTATTGAAATGGCATAAAATGACATAAAAAGACTTTACAGACAGCACATATCCAAAGGCTGTTCAATAATTAATATTCTGTAGGTCTTAAAAATTAAATGATTTTAAGTTTTTAGAATTTTAGATCTAGTGTATTTATTCCAGCTAAGTATTTTTCAGCATCGTTCCCATGCATATTGATGCATTTGCCCATCTTGGCACAAGTTTAAAAATTTTGTTACAGTAGAAGTCACAACCATTCATGAGGAGCTGTGTCATGTTTCTCACTGTGGAATCTGATCTCCCAAGTGTTGCTTCAGCGAATTGTGACTTGGAAGTTTCCCAAAGCCAGTTTTTCCACTCATGCTGCATTTACATCCATCTTTGATGTGCTGGGCCAGCCATTGCAGTCATCATCATGGTTGTCCATTGAACCATTTTTGAATGCTGTGCCCTATTTTCTGATATGCTGCACTCTCATTAGCCATCACCATACATCCATATAAATTGGCAGTAAAGTTTGCTTGGGGAAACATGTTGTGACTGTAAGGCCAAAACATGCTATGCACTTTCTTGTGGAATCAAGTTTCTGTTGTTGTTGCTGTTGCACATCAACTTCTCCCCTAAATAGCTTCTGACTGACCAACTGATTTGCTGATCCATGTGCCATCTGTTGCATGTTACCACTACTACATATGCTTCTTCCTACTTAAAAATAAGTGCTTGATTATTATAACAGTTACGGGGGCTTTATATAGTACAGTCCTCAACTGAAGTGTGAAGACTAGAAGAAATATTCTTCTGTGATTCTTAGCAGTAAAATTTGGTTGAACAGACATTGTAGATTGCAGCAAATGTATTAATTTTAATTTTTCTTATGTATGTGGGCACTGCCCTGATTCTGTGATTTTCCTGTTTTAGTGGACGTTGGTAGCATGACATTGATATCTTCACGTCTCTCTCCCTCTCTCTCTCTTTTTTCCTTTTCAACTGCAAGCTCTAAAGGAATCAGAATGAAAGTAATCCAGCAGACATATCACCCACCTTTTCAGAAGCTCCACTTTTAAATTTATAATCCATGCTTTTGTCTTCCATAAACTTCTCAAAGTTCATGGCATGTATGTTCGGTGAAATTGCGATTTCGTAGTATCCTTCAAGATCTGTGATTCATAAAAACACATCTGTGAAAGGCATATATGTGGAAACTGTAGCAAGAGATGGGAAAAGTCAAATATTTGCCCTGAAATACCACTGGGTTTTATAGTAGGTATTAACCTTTTACCCCTTTAAAGACAAAGCATATCTGTTTTATATAAGGACTCATTGCGTACCGCGCTGTAAACACTCTCCACTTCGGTTATAAAAACCAGTCTCTTAATGTTTTATAAGGCAAAAGTTGCTGTTTGTTCTGAGATCTGTACGAAACACATAAACGCAATGTGAGCACCACGTAGAATTTGCTAATGTTAAACCTGGTCGTATGTAAAGTTACCGCTAGGCTTTAAAAGGTTAAAGAGCTGCACTCTCATGTTACTGCATTTTAAGACATGCTGCCTAATCTCTGTTTCATTTTTAACAAAATACTGTTTAGTTCATAATTTAATATTTTCCTTTTCAAATGATACTCATGTTTTTCATAAACCATACACAAGAATTTAGATGCCCACCCCAGTAGGGTAAAGGTTAAATAGTTGGAGAAGGGCTGAAGGAATGAATTTGCGTAATGCATGTTGTATTCACTTGTACAAGATGGGGTTCATTGAGTCACATGTTTCAGCATTACTCTTACTACAAGCACTTGAACCTTATTTTGCAACAGTCACTGTTCTGTTTGTTTTTGTTTAGTTTATGTGGATTCCCACCATTCTACAGTAACCATGGACTAGCCATCTCACCAGGCATGAAAAAGCGTATCCGCACAGGACAGTATGACTTTCCAGATCCTGAATGGAAAAATGTGGCTCAGGATGCCAAGGAATTGATTCGAGGAATGCTGTGCATTGACCCAACACAGCGTCTTACAATTGAACAAGTGATGCGTAACAAGTGGATTGCTGTAAGCATACATTGGTTTTTTAAATTGTGCATATTTTGGCAAGGTTCGTTATACTGTAAACCCGAGTACAAAGTATTTCAACACAGAATACCCCATACTGTTCCCTGTGGTTAGTAATAATTTGTTAATTGTTTACACCTGTATGAAGCAGGGTAGAAAAGCTAATGTGTAGAAATAAGGGAATTTAAAATCAGTTAAATTTTTTTTCTGGAATGTGGGACTTTCATGTCAAATAATGTTGAAATCTACCCAGTCTGTTGTCCAGGGGGTACCAGAGGGACTTCCTCTCCATGATAGAGTGGGTTACGTGTGAAGCTGACTGTTCTTGTCCTATCATTGCAAAGGTTAAGAATGTGTGGAACTGCACATCTGCTCCCTCATATGTGTTCATGGTGTGTAATCCAGTTATGCACAAGAACAATTTCAACTTCAACCCATTGTCTTGTATGTGAGTGACACTTGGTATTGATCTTGAAAAAACAGAGGCAAGGAACGTCTTTAAAGGTTTATGCCGTAACACTGAGTGACTTACATTGTAAAGTAATGACGTTTGAGCATTAAATTTCAACAGGACAAAACTGAATGGCCTTGTAGATTCCTGTATGTCCTTGTAGATTCCTGTATGTTGTCTCTACAAAATTCATACAGTTTTCTCTGTTACAGGGATGACATCCAATATGAGTGTCTCTAACTTTCAGCAGGTTGCCAAAATTGTTGTTGCATCAGTAATGCTGATGCACATGAAATAGGAGACATTCATTGATAATGGAATGCATCATAGTTATTGCTTCTAATTTTCTTTCTTTCTTTCCTTCTTCCTTCCTTCCTTCCTTCCTTCCTTCCTTCCTTCCTTCCTTCCTTCCTTCCTTCCTTCCTTCCTTCCTTCTCTCAGTCCCTGTCGCTCTCCCCCCCCCCTTCTTTAGATAGTGTCAGTTAAGTTGCGATGATAAAATAAACTGAACGATTATGTTTTGTATAGCATATTTCAAGCTCTAAACCACATAGAAATGTTGAAGGAAATGTAGAGGCATATTTTCAGGTATTGTTAGTTACCTCCACTGTTTTAAAATAGGATTTTCTGAGACTTTCCAGAAAAGAATAAAAGCATCACATTTTAAGCTGCATAACCACCTGTTCATAGAGAAGTGGTAAAAAGTGTTGTTGTCTATTGTAGATGTGTAATTTGGAAGTGGTTTGTGGTTGGAGATCATAAACATTGAAGAATGTAATGCTTTGTTTACATTTCTTTGCAGCAATATACAGAGGTGCCTCAAACACCATTACATACCGGCCGTATGCTGCGTGAAGCTGAGGACATCTGGCCAGAAGTTCAAGAGGAAATGACACGTTCACTGGCAACCATGCGTGTGGACTATGATCAGGTGCACATTAAGAATCTGGATAACACAAACAATCCTTTGTTGAACAAACGGCGCAAACGTGGAGTGCCAGATGCCATAGCCACTGCAGCCCAATAGTTTGCATGATTACACCTGATTATTCTGCACTGGAGGAAATACTCACATTGACCAAAGCAGCTGGAAGGGGTGACTGAGGGATATTTGGTAAACTTTGGGTTTTGCAATGTGGGTATGGTGCAGCTACAGGCCGTATTCTGCACTAGTATTTTAATGTGTGTTTCTGGTTAATACATTTTACCCCATAACAACCAGACTTGATTAAACACACATAATATTTTAAATGAAGAATTTACCTTTTAAGACATTTCTAGGGTTAATATATGTAATTTATTAGTGTTACTGTATAATTTTATCTTTTACTTTGTCTGAATGTTACACAACTTACAAATAGAACACATACAGCAGGCTCAAAATAAGGCTATCCAGTATTTGGCTCAGAATAATGCTATGCAGTATTAACTAAAGTATTTGATAGTCAAGTTGAAGCTGGTAGTGTCTATTTCAAATTGATCGAAGGTGCTGGTCTGGGTGCAAAAATATATAACAGAAGTGCAAATTTCTAGTAAATAACTGTAATGCCTTTGAATTTAGTTTTGTTTTGTAATTTTTTCTGCTTCTGAAAAAAAACAAGGTTTTGAATTATTGCATTTATTACTTTTGAAATGTCTGAGCAATTTAAAGGGTAGAATTTGTAGTAGGATAATTTCTTTGGCAAGATTTTTTTTCAGCCAGTAGCATTTTTTAATACTGCATTCTGTTCATAAGTAGTGAGTGCTCAGATCAAGTTAGTTACATGTAGCATGTGCTGTACTGCACCTTTATCACAGATTGTCTTGCATTCATTGTATAAACGAAGACAGAAACATGATGACCTTTTTGCATATTCACTGAAACATGTTAACATTAATTTTAAATTTTTATTTTGTTGTTAAATCTTATTCCATTAGAACTTGTGTACAGCATGGGAGGGACAGTAATAACGTGAAGGCCTTTGTGTTCTCATGTGCATTGGGTCTAAGTCTTCCACCAACAAACATTGTGCGTGAAGCAAATTCACTTTCAGATTGTGTTCGGAAGAAGTTTTTATCTGTCAGTTGTAGGGTAAGTGTTGGTTTTGCAGTTCTCAGGTGATAAATGATTTTGGTTTTTTTTATTTACTGACATTATTGACGGTTCAGTGGTAGACTGATTTAAGTATATCCTTATCAGGAGAAGCAGAATATTATGGTATTTGTATATATGTGGGTAGCAATTATTATAATTTATATAACTTATGATTATGATTGTAATTTACAACTTGAAGGTGTGGATAAAGAAAGTGGTACCAAGGTCTTCGTGGTGGCCTTGTGCCTGGAGTATTGGCCTTGTTCCATTTAGTCATCAGTTTCATTTTAAATCTGTACACAAACCCTAGTGCAAGAGCTTTGCTGGGACTTGTGTTCTGGTTTCATGATTCTTTTTTATACATCTTCTCCTGTCATTTTATTTTGTCAACATAATGAACACTTAGTAATCAAAAGTTATCAGGCAAGTAATCAGTCATATGCTGAGAACTACAACACTGGTGCGATTTACTGTTGCTCCTAATATTCAGTAGTCACTCTGGTAGAAATGAAATTATTTTCAATGAGGTACATGGAATATATTTTGAAATATACTTACGTTCTTTGAAACTTTACAGCTAAACTTAGTAGGTACTTTTAAAGTATGATAGAACTTTGAATTGTCTAAATATCAATTACTGAAAAATAAACTGCCTGAATGGCCTCAGGGTTGTATATGTTGGCTTTTAATTTAGTCTGATTTTTGTAAGAATACTTTTTAAATTCACACAACTTTGTTCCATAACAGGACAGGCTGCTGAGTTTAAGGCTGAAGTGTTTTTGATTTGCGTAGAATCTTTACACAGTGTAGATTGTTTCATTATAGCAAAACTTTATATCTGGAAGACACATTCTTATCTTGAAGCTATCAAGTCATGTATGTTGATCACTTTTAGTTCACATGTAATAGAACTGCTGACTTCCAGTTGCTGATATGTTCTGGCAGTATGCACAGTAAGGTGTTTCTGTGCACATCACAATGGCATATGGTGAGTGGAGGTTTTGCTTCATGTGTTCCAAACTTTAGCACTAACTGGAGGTGAGTGTTCATTGAATAGGAGACCCATTGTGTCCTAGAGCTGGTCTTGATGCTTTGAAGAGGAGAAAAATTTCTTGCCTCTGCTAATAGTTGAAGCACAATTGCTCTGTTATCCAACCGACAGCCTAGTCACTGTACTACATTTAAAGTATGTAGTGCAACAGAATAATCTCAGTTAAAGTACGTATGTAATATTAATTTCGTATTCTTCTTAAGTGACATTAATTTCCATTGCTGTTTGTCACTCCTACTGCATGGTGAAAGCTCTTCTTCTTATACATGGCAATGAAATGTATGTAGCTTCTGTGACATGAAAAGATCCTTTAAAAATGTTTGATGTATTTGACTGTAGTTGAGGGGTAACAGTATGTCAAGGTTTAACTGGCAGTACAGTTACAGAGAAATTGTGGTCTGGTTTACAGAGTTTGAGCTGTTGATTTTTTATTCTTTCCCCCCAGCAGTCACTATGTTAAAGTTGGGAATTCCCTTTTACTGCTGTTCTCTCCACCACAGGTGAAGCTTATAATTTTGTACTGTCTGAAATTGGGATACATATACAACAAGCCACTTGCCCAAATCAACTCATTTCTGTCCTGTATATAGAGGTAGCATATTCTCTGAAATGTTCGTACCCACCTAGAGAGTGTCTTTTTAATTTTTTCCCAACCACAGCAGCTGTTGCAGAATCTGTATAATATTTAAAGCCTGCATCTGCCAAGAATTTGTAATCCCTTTTTCCCTGCCACTAAGCATCACCGTGTTTCAAAAAAGTCTTGAAATGTAGGTCTCCAGCTTGCAAACAGGCCTTCCATCATCTGAAAATAATCCATGACACATGGCGGAGCTCATGTCTTGAAATACCAGCAAATTCTCTTTGAATACTGTCTTTTACTTCTTCCAAAAAAATGTGGCTTTTTCACATAAAGTCTGTCTTTCAGTGTCCGGCACAAATAACAGTCACATGGATTGAAACCTGGAGATGCAGGGGGCCACAATCCATGAGTTATATATTGCCTGTTCAAACAACACAGGACCTGTGATTTTGCACACAGACACTGCACTTTAAAGTTACGTGGAGGAACTGCGTGGATGCAGTGGGTTTTCTTAACACTAATATCTGTTATGTTGGCTGTGCATGTTCACGCGTAATGTGAACCATGTCTTATCCAAGCAAAATACAAGTGTTTTATTTTTTTTTTTGTTCAGTACTCATAAAGCTATTTTACATGGCATTGTTGACGTAGGATTTTTTTTACAAAACTTTTAGTGGCCTTTTTTTTTTTTTGATGAGCCAAATATATAATTCGCAAAAGTACTCTAGATGGACACTTTTTGTTCAAAAGAAATCATTGTTGATGTGTACTGGCCTGCTGTATATGAGACAACACAACCAGGCAAGGGTCACACGTTTTAACGTGGATAAAATGACTGAACTTGCAGGCACCTCACCTTGCAGTACCAAGCTGTGCTCACTCCTGTGCTCAGCAAACCAAATAAAGTTACACTCAGTAGTATGCTGCTTATTATCATCAGCTGGTGGGCCAGAATGTCAGTACTCACTGAAGTGAAAACCCCAAATTTTATATACTCATATGTTTTATATAATCTGTGAATACATGTACAGAACCATTTTTATGATTCTGTTGCATCAGCTTTCGAAATTCATTAGAGTATTGTGTGTTTAAATTTGCTACATTTTTCTAGAATTTAATTTCTTACAGTTTTTCTTCAAGGTATATTAAGACACTCATTTGCATGAAATATTTTGAGGTGGTTGGCTGTATTATGGATGAGCTAAAATGCAGTCTTTCATAAATGGCAAATCTCCAAAATGTTGATCTCTAGGTAACCATGACATGGCTAATTGCCATGGAAGATTGTAACATGTCTTCACAGCGAAAGCTTTAGGTTGTACTTCCTCATTTCTCATTGATCCTTATTAATTTTGAATTTATGTGTAGAGAGAATCTGACATACGTATTAGAAGATACAAAAACGCATGGCTGCTGGAAAGGGTTTTAAAGGAAACGGTGATAATGAAGATACTATTGTAGCATTTGCTTAGAGGAACTGAAGGGAACCACAAAAGTCAGGATAGCTGATGGCACAATCAAGATTTGAGCCAGGTATTTTCCAAATGCAAGCTTAGAGCATTACTTCTACACGAATCTATTTGGTCTAGAACTGTGGAGTTTGTTATCTATGCTTGCTGTGAAACTTCATACCTGATTCTTAGGTACAGGGCAATTGTGCTACTTCACGACAAACTTCTGAGTGGCTGTTGAGGTGTGCTGCTCCATGTGCTCAGAAGTGTCTTCCTTTTTGATTGGTTTGTGGTTGTGGGATTTTACTCCTCTGTATGAGGGTGACTATGAGTGTGTAGATTACCTTACAAAACAAGTATCTCAGAATTAGAAAATTACACAGCACAAATTTAAAATTGCCCATACTGTGTACATACGAATTTGATTTGTATTATTAGGACCCACTCGTACGCTAAAAAATCGCAATAGATGCGCAATATATTGTGATTTTTAGTGTACAATATATTGTATATATATTTTGATTTTTTAGTGGACGAGTTAGTCCTAATAATACAAATTAAATTCATGCATACATGGTATGGACAATTTTAAATTCATGATAGCAAAACAGGCAAAAAGCTTTTACAGGCATAAGAACACGAAAGAGATATATTGTGATTTTTTAGTGTACAAATTGGTCCTAATAATACAAATTAAATTTTTGCATCACAGTTTAATTTATATATTCATTCCTATAATGTTTTTGGTTAGTGATGATGAGGCTTTGAAGAAGGCAAGAAACAAGTACATATTTCAGGGTTGTCTGAAGTACTTTCTGTAATGAAACATTTTTGAACAGACTGCTCAAGATGGAATGGATTGCTGTTTCAGATGCTGTCATGGTTGCCATCATTAGGGATTAGTCAGATTAGTAAACTGTATAACAGCACACAGAATAGTCATGTCCATATGAATAGTACCCAGACATTGCCATACTTATAATTCTGATGTAACTGTTTCTTCCATTTCAAATTTAATGTGTGGGAAGGAGAACTTACATGTCTGTTGCGTAGTGTGTTCACTAGTATAGTGGGTGTGACTGCCACATGCATTGCGTGTTTATCTTCTACATAATGTGTGTAATTAATGTAAGTGTGTTTTTCCAAATCTTTCTTTATTTCGCTGGAGTAATTTCACCCTATCACAAGCCATCAGTATCAGGACAGACTGCATACCCCTAGAGGGAAGCTCATATTTCTCCCGGTTTGGCAAACTTTGAAGCAGATGCATTTAACATTAAGATAGAAGCTATGATACAAAAGATCAATGAATAAAATGATGTTGATGAATTTAATTTTAATTAAAGTTTAGCATGCTTTGTCTTTGTTCCTGGGAAAACACTGATCTCCAAAAGTAACAGTGATACCAGCAGTAGAAAACAAAAGTTGATAATGAAATCCTGGTACATGTTTGGTCAACATAACAGGTCTATCCTTCTGGGAACATTATTCAACTCAGCTATTCCCCATGACTGGCACACTTATATAAACACTCTTCGAGAAGCACAGTATTCCTGTTTTTCAATTCTCTTTGGTTCACCAGATTGTTCGTTCACTATACTGTCACCCTTGCTCATCAAATCACTACCATTGGTAAGTTGCTGTCCTTCCACTCAAGTACATTTGCCCTTGTACTATCAGTTTTATCAGCTGTGCAATTCTTCTGACAATTCTGCGTTTCAGTTTCCTCATCTAACTGACTTTGCTGATGTTCGTTGGAGTTCCATTTCTCTTGAAGTTGTCATTCAGTTTCTTCCATTTTTCTGGGAATAACAGATGTATCACACAGTATAAATGGTAGTTCCAAGAGGGTGTTGTAACTTCATGGTAGCTGTATCAGTGCCGTCCACTGTTGTATGTGTATTGGCTGGTGTAGAATTTCTTAATGTAAAAGAACAGTAACTTCACACATTAATTATACATTGTCATTGTTTTACACAACTAAGAAGCATGTTTTAAAGTTCATTTGAACTTCAGGAATTTCATTCACAGATAAGTGAGTTTAAGGATATTAAAATGGTATTTAAAAACAGTGAAATATTCTCACTCTTATAACTGTTGTGATGCATGGCTAATCTCTAGATTCATGTGTGCAATTAACACCCTATTTAGTTTTACTATTTGCAGTGTAATTTCTAGTAAACTGTGTAGTTTGTAGCAGGAAAATGAGATCAAACACAATGTGTCAGTCTGCGAGTAAGTGGCACCTTACCTTCACATCCTTACGTGATTTTGTGGTATGGTGCTTGTTGCAAAATTGCATAAAGGGATTTAAAGGAACATTTCTGGAGAATGGGAGAGAAGATAATGAAAATTGTTTTGATGTGTGTGGTAGCAAAGCTTTGAAAGATTGCAGAATACTGTCTCTCATTCCAGAAGGTGGTATTCTGTTTAGTGTCCACCATGAGAACCTCAAATCCCACATTGGAAGATGTGAAAGACCTAGGGGAAGACTTGATATTGCTGCCACACAACATACTGAAACACATAAATATTTTCTGTAGTGTTCAGAGGGTAAACAATTAAAAATCTGCCTTATTTGTTACACAGAATTGCTGATTATTAAACATGGATTGTTATATGGTAACAAAATGTGTGGAATGTGTAGTGTTATACCCTGTAGTTTGTTGCAAATCTTGTGGAGTTGTGGTGTGTTTCTTGGGATGTGTGACACCACATGGTCTGGTGTGTGGTTACCAATATTTTAGAGGAGCCTGCTGCCTCAATCTTCAAGGATAAGTTGGTAAACATGTACCAGACTGCATGACGTCAAAACCCAAAAGACCACAATCATGAAAACCTCAGATATGACATTATGGGAATTTTATTAATTATATGGAGATAGCCACTGTTGCCTGTCTGAAGTTCTAGTGCAATGTCTGTCTGGGAGACTGAGGAGAGCACATTATGTTAGGCCATGTAGCTGTCACTAAATTAATTTCTGATTCGCTTGAACATAATTGTATGTTTTATGTCATACACAAGTCTTAAATGTGTGAAAATAAGTAACATATATGCAAAGGGTTTATATCAAGCAAGTGCACTGTCTGTGGGTGCATGAAGTGGTGTATCTACTGTGTGTGCTTTAACTTACAACTGCCTGTTTTGATGCACCTTCCTTTCATTCAGTGAAATCTTCTTGCGCTATAGCAATGTGAGGTGGTTCAAATTACCAGTGTTTCGGAGACTGACTCCATCTCAATCATCAGAGACGTGACACCAAAAACCCTGATGCTGACTAAGTCAGTTTTTTAAACACTGATGTACTTCTACCACCTGATGCAGCCTTCTGCCTGAGAAGGTCTCACTGAATTTTGTCACTATGAAAGCATCAAGACCTAAGTCACTTCTTCCATTGTTTCACATTAACCCTTTAAAGACGTAGCGTATCTGTTTTATGTAAGGACTCTGTGTGTACCGCGCTGTAAACACTCTCCACTTCGGTTATAAAAACCAATCTCTTAATGTTTTGTAAGGCAAAAGTTGCTGTTTGTTCTGAGATCCGTACAAAACACATAAATGCAATGTGGGTACCACATACAATTTTTTAATGTTAAACCTGGTAGTATGTAAAGTAACCACTAGGCTTTAAAAGGTTAAACATAGGTTAAGCTCTGGCTTAATGTTTCTTTCTTCACTTGATATTTTGGGGTACTTAATGACTATAATACTGTACAAATTGTCATATTTATGTGTTTTCCTGTTTGTGCTTCTTGTATTATTTTTATCTTCACTATGCATTATAGTACTCTGTCTACTGTCTGATGCTAGATGCTGACATTTTACCTTCCACAGAACTTCCCTGTAGATGTCCAATCTCTTACCTTCCCGCGGGCCGCGCGCGGGGACCCCCAAACATTGTACTTGGCCAGGTTCATTTAAACTGTAATCTTTAATAATAGTTGTAACACAACTTTAAGATATATTGCATCCTAACAGTGTTTACTGTTAGTGTTTCTTTTCATTTACCCAAACTGTACATTTTGTGTAGAGTACATCTTTAGAATACAGTACACCCAGCCCTTGCTTTATGGCCATTTGTTTCATGCCTTTTTGCTTTAATGCCCCTTGCCAAGTTACACCACTCCTTAATTTCCGCTCTGTCATTTTCAATTAATGCCCTTTGGCTGGCTGCACTCTGTTATACTAATCCCTCACTTCTGATGGGAATATAATTTTTTATTTATGCCCTCTATTTCAGGAAGGCAACTAGGACATTAAACAGGGGCTGGTTGTATATTACTTTTAGAATAATATGAGTAAATAGTTTGTACACAAGCACAAATACCTATTGCTCCTGTTGCACCTTTAATCCCACTGCTGCTGTTATTTCTCTGTAGCCATGGCCACGGCAGTTCGAGTTGGGGGCAGAGTGAAATATTGCTAGATATGGTATTCAGGCAGCAAAGCACAGGCTCTGCTTCCCAATAAATGGCAGTGCTACTCATCCCACATTGCCTACTTTGTTGCGTTTTTCTCTGTTGGAAGTGAAAAGGAATTGAATGAGGCAGTTGGGAGAAGTTTTAAGTTCCTGCCTGTAGAAGCATATAGCTGTTTCTTTAAGTTCTATTCATTATTGTTCTGTGCTGCTGTAGTTTGTAGAATGTACCTTTGGCAGTGTAGATCTCACAGTTGTGAGCCAACAGATGCAACTTCAGTTGCTGTGTCCATTTCTTCCTCACTGTTTCTAGAGCAAGGTGTTGGATGCACTGGAATTCAGAACACTCTGTTCTTCTAAGCTGGCATTTTTCAACCCACTCCAAAAACTGCAAAACATCACATTTCTTTATAATTATAATCCTTACTTAGTATATTTCTTATAATGTGTTTGTTGCCCGTCTGTTGCTCAGCTGGATGCCAGTCGCTACATTCCGAACTTGATGAAAAGTGGCGTTACGTCCAGGGTAGATTATAAAGCAGGTATCATGGAGAACTGTTGTATTAAATGTGGAGCCCTTTCCCGAAGTCATGAGAAGGAAATTTTGGGATGAGAATTGTACTAGATTTATCTGATATTTAGTGCATTACCGCAAGTATAAATTAGGAAGTTAGGTATTTTATTTGCGGAATATATTACGTCAGTTACTGTCAGGAATAGTCTGTGACTCCTGTTGAAAGAAATGGTACGTCTTTTCATTGTGTTCAGGAATTTGGAGCAGGCTTGGGCAAAAGAAATGCCTCATTGTCTTTATGTGTCCAGTTATGACATACAGGATGCGTACATTATCTCAGTGCCTTGGTATCCATTTCTCCACATATACAGAGCCAAATTTTTTAGGAAATGTTTGTAAAAATTCCATGTTCTTCCAGGGATCATATCCATGAAGCATAAGTTTTCCAGCAGAAAACAATCCTTTATGCATCTGCCATTTTCTCCCATGGTTCGCCTTGTGACGTAAGCTAGTTAGCATGATTTATGTGTAAGAATTATGGTACATGCAAACCTGGTTCTTGTGACCCCATACGTGCATTATTTCTTGTGGGTATAAATTTTCTGTTTCCACCTTGAAATGGCATTTTACTTGTCCCAGTTCACCACAGGTAATGAGGATCTCCTGCACATCTTGCCATTCTAGTAAGCATGTCCCCATGAAAGCATACAAGTGGGAAATACTAGATTACAGTCAAACCTCAGTGTAATGCCACTGTTTGTTCATCACAGTTCATGGCAGTATGTCAAGGGTAGCAGTAAGTCAAAATACTGTGTAATTCGGGATTTCTGTTCACAAACTTCATGGGTACGAAGTGAACATGACACTTTCAGGGGTCGTGTTGGAGTTTGGCTGTATATTAGCTGGCACGGATGTCCTTCCATTTAGGTTTGCTTGGGACATTACATTCAAGAGATTACTGGCTAAAACATGACTGTTTAGATGTCAGTAAACCATGAGTTTCAGCATTTTTTAAACTAGACTGCTCCAGTGAGAAATGGCTAGACTTATGATAGAAAGTTTTGCGGGCTACATGAAATGATGATACTGTTGGGATTACATAAATTGTATTTTGTTATTAATATGTGCTTTAAAGAATGGCAGTTAACAATATGTAAATGCTGGTCATGCAAGTGAAAGATGTATTTATGGAATACTCACTTCTAAGAATGTGTGTATTAAGAGTGAAAATTGAGAGTGTGTGGTCAGTTTGATGTACATGTGGTGGTGGTAGTACTACAGCAGCCCCACCTGGTTTGCAGTGTGTGCATTGTGATCTTGCTTGTTTATGGAAGAGTTATTGTGTTAACCCTCATGCATTGTGGTGTAGGCCTGTGGTCATTCGCAGTTGCATTTGCATAGGTGCATAATGTGATACACCAAGGCCACATCTGCCTACCTCTCACTAAGTGTCTCCCTAGATACTGTGCAATACAGAGAGAACTTCATCTGTACTTGTCACAGTTTTTAGGTGCATTTGCATTCTCATGAAAGCACCTGTTTCATCATGTCTGTCTAGCTATCCATCTGTTTGTCTCTTTGCGTGTCTTGGCTTGGCTGAAACTGGACAGATTGTAGTGAAATTTTATGTTGGAGACTTATGTTAAGCTATGTTAAGAAGGTCCAGATTTGGTTAAAATGGGGCATTTCACATGAAGACATAATTAATTTTATTGTTGTCAATGTAAATTCCCCATAAAATCACTTTTTTTTTTTAAGAGTTAAATGACATCAGACTGTTAGGATAGCTGAAGAGGTATAAACATGACAAAATGATTTTAGCTCAACAACAATATAAAGAGAAAGCATTGTTGCATTTCCGTAGCAATGAGCTTAATATTCATATTGTTGACAGTGACCTGAAGGTAGGATTCCCCAGTCAGCAAGACAAAATAAGGAAAATGCTCATGTTAGCCTGTAAAGTTTCAAGAATTATTTCCAGATTTTGAGGAGGCTGATATCTGAGATGTTCTAGACTGTCATGCTGCTGACTGAGCGGGACCATGGACGGCTGACAGTGCTGATTGAACCAGCATGAAGATTCTGAAGATTCTGTATTTCCTGATGAGTCATGGCTGCTGAAGACAGATTGACACAAAAGCACCTGCTTTTGTTGTATACTCTGATATAATATTATTATGGCTACTCTGATGACCAATGAAATGTTAAATATGCATGCAAAGGAACATTACTAGTGTGCTGTTACAGGTTCATCCTGCATATACGTCCTTGGATATTCTAACAGCCCTGTATCATGTGATGCAAACGGATTGATTTTGGTGCAAAACAGGCAACTATGCATGATGCTCAGCTATTTCTTTGCTTCAGTGCCAGGACCCAGCAACAATATTTAGTATGGCAACCTACAAACCAATGAAGGGACAAATGAACTAATCAACCAAATATATATGTGTATATATATATATAAATTAATTTGTATGTGATCTGTGTTCCTTTAGTTCCCGTGACCACTTTTTTTTTCTCATAAGATGAAACTTTTTTGCATTGCAGTCTCACCATTCATGGAATTTTTCAAGAACATGATCCCTGCAAACAGCAAAGTTTTCCTGTAATCTGTATTGTGTTTCAGTGGTTTATGCTGTTAGAATGGTATTGGTTGCAAACTTCAGCAGAATTTCTTGCATTCACTGTCCTTGTTCTGAAGCAACGTACAGCAGGGGTGCATGAATCCTGGGTGCCAAGTCAGCTGGGCAGCTAAATTTTGTATGGTGGCACCCAGTATTTGTGGGTCATCAATATGGAATTTTCTTTGTGTCACCCCTCTGGCCTCTAGAATTTTGAGGTGGCCTTCAGAAAATTTGTGGACCTCCTGCTGTACAACACCTGGTGTACCACTGTGGATTATGTCAGTGTTCTCATATCTCCAGTATTATGAAATGACCACCATTGGTTGAGCTTCTTGTCAAATGCTGACACCCATATTGTATTTTTGAAAGGCAAAGGAGGGTTGCCTTCACTCTGCCACCATCCTGTCTTTCTCTTAAATTATTTCTCCTGTAGGGTACATACGAGTTTTTAAAGGTTATCTGACACTAATTGCTTCAAATTGTTGGATAATACTAATATGGATTGTAGATAAATAGGGTATGGTGATGTGGGTTGGATTTGTCTATCTGAGAACAGGGACCAGTTCTGGGTTCCTGTTAACACAGTTGTGAACCTGTGAGTGGGAAGTACCTTGACTAGCTGAGTAACTATTGGCTTCTCAAGAAGGACTCTGCTTATGTAATTAGTTTGTGAAGTATCTCTGAAATTGCCAGTTGCATGTGCACTTTTATAAATGCACAGTGTAATTTGCAAAACACCAGTATTTGGTCCTGTCAGTAGGAGAAGTCTGGTTATTTGGATTAATCTGAACTTTAGATCTTAAAACTCCAATTATTGTTGTTTGAAAGACAGTATATGACATCTTTTTCAGTGTTTGTTGTCCATTGAATAATATTTCCCAGGGTAAAAGTGACAATATAGATACTGTGCAGTTTGCCCAGCCACTATGTCTTTATTTTTGATGGATGGTAATGCTGCATGTATTTATTCATGATGGAGTACAAAATACTATATCACATTGTGGAATAGGGCTGAGTGAGAAGTTGAATCATGTTCATTGTTAGCTGTTGAAATTTTTCAGTCATTCTCATTGTTAAACCTGTGGAATAATATGTGATGTTATTTTTATAAGAATTTTTCTTGTAACTCCATGAATATATTATTCAGAATGATGATTCATTTCTGTAATTTAACACTTGTAAAATCTGGTTCTTCAGTGTGTTGACTGAAAGGAATTGACATTTCAAATGTATTGTATGAGAGTAATGCCTGTAATAATAATTGGTCATGGATAGGCATCCATCTTTTCTTTGCCCCTACAAGTCTGCATTTACGAGTGATAGTGGATGATTACATGATGGAGAGATGGTTTGGCATAGACCTTGTCAAGTAATTGAGTTCACAGAGTGTAACAGTCGAGTGCTTGTCACTCTGTTTGTATGTGACCATGAGGTTCATATTTCAGACAGGGTACTAGCTCTGCTGACTTTAGTTTTTCTTCACCCTGCTGAGACAACTGCCAGGGTATACATCCTTTGCAACTCACATTTTGTAACCAGCCTGCTCTTTGTCACTTTTTTTTTTAATTCTGCAGGTGACAGAGAGATGTTAAAGTGTTATGAAAAACAACAGCAAAGTGGATGCAGCAGAAAGCTACATGTGATGATAGTACTGGCATTTTATCTACTTTCACTCAGTTTCTCTTCATAGTTACATGTACTTTCAGGTATCTTCATTTTATGTCACCTAATAGCTAGTTCTCATAGTAGACAGGTGCTGAGGAAAATATTTGGAACTAACAGAGGAAACAACAGGAGGCTGGAGGAAACTGCACAATGAGGAGCTTCATGCTTTGTACTCTTTGCCAGATATTACAGTTATCAAATCATGAAAGATGAGATTGGCAGGGCTTGTAGTCCAAACAAGAGAGAAGAGCAAATGCATTGAGAGGCCATGTGAGGAATACCTTTAAAAAAAACGCTTGGAACATGTAGCATAGCTGGGTGCATGATATTAAAGTGGGTCGTAAGTAGGATGAGTGTCGACTGGTGTCATCTGGCTAGATGAGTTGTGGGCTGTTGTGAACGTGATAATGCACCATCAGGTTCTGTGAAATGGGGGAATTTCTTGACTTGGTTAGGAACTCCTAGCTTCTCAAGAAGGGCTGCACTTTATATAGTCAGTTATTTTGTTGGTTCATTGGTTGGTTTGTTGGTTGGCCAGTTGACCAGTCAGTTGATTAGCTGTCCGGCTGTGGCATGTTTTGAGGTTTTGGAAGCTTTGGGACATGCTTGGCACTGGTCAACAAACTAGACAAATCACTGGGACAGTACTTTGACAAACAGGCCACAAGAACTTCCTGATACTTAGCAATCTGCTGGACATTATTATGTTTAAACATTACGTACATCACTTACGCATGTTCTCATGTGTGGGACTGAAAAAAAAAACATAAAACCTCTGTCCAGACAGCTCAGTTTAACTTCTACAAACGAATGAAAGTGACATGCACTCATCCTGTGGAAGTATGTTATCTGTGTTTCTCATCAGTTTCTGTGTACTGCAGTTCACATATATTTCTTGCAATTGGCTAGTCATTATGTATAATTTACTTCATAACTATGATCATTCTAACATGCTTTACAGTTCTGGAGAAGTATTTCATGCTTATGGTATGTGTGTATGTGATGCAGCAGACGGAATACAAAATTGCTGCCTTAATATCTGCAGAGAAACATATGGTAAAGGTTTATTTGCCCCTTCTGAACTGCAGTGAGCGTCTCATAATGACTCTGGACTGAATACAAGAAGGCGTCATGCAAGATTGATAAATAAATAGACCGACTTTTGCAAGTGGAAGAGGGAGAGAATTAGCTTCCATTGTGCATGATTCACCAGTGTTTTATAACATCGAGTTTCCTGTGAATTTCATATTTTATCCATGGTTCAAGAGTTATTTGTATTTTTTATCTCGGTGCCACACTCAGAAGTGTCGAGATGGTTTTGAGAAAACCGGTTATGAGTTTCAGGCATACAGGTTTTTTGAGTAACATTACCTGCTGCTGGATGAGAATTCTGTGCATCCTTCACTAGCTGCATTGTAGTGAGCTGACAAGTCTCACAGTTTTATTCAAGTCAAGTAGGATAGATGGTTTCATAACCATATAGTTTTGCTTTCTTTGTGGAAAACATTATTGTTGATCTCGGTAACCATCAGAAGGAGGTACCTCCATTTTCCATACCAATACCATGCAGTGTGTTAAAATCATGTACATTTCTAATATGGAATTTGTTTGTATGAGGTTTTATGTCGATCTGTTGATTGTACTGTGTTGAGACCTGTCATCCCACAATTCTGGCAACTTTCCAAATCTGAATATTGTGATTATAACTCTTTTTTAGATACTCTGTGAAATGAGATGAAGCACTTCTGATTGGATGAAGCTTATAATATTTGTGAAGCTAACCTTGAGCCTCCTTCCTGAAGGTATCCCTACTTTAATGTAGTGGTGGGGTTTGCATGGCCCAATGATCCTGAAAGCAATGCTGGCAGTAGCATAGCTACTGGTAGAGTCTCCCATGCCAGACAGGTGAAAGGTGATGACCCAGACAAAATGGGATACCCTGGCCTCCAGTTTGGGGATTGGGCATGGGCCTACAACCTTACCCTGTAAAAAAGTATTGTTTGTAAACCTCATGACAAGCCTTGGATAAAGGAAAGGAATATAGTGTGATGACAGCTGTGGCAAAGGCAATTGGACATGAACGTGGGTGCGTAGAATGTAAGATCATTATATAAGCCAGGAACATTAAGAGCACTTATATCACAATTGTAACAATATAACATAAGGTTACAGAATGTATCAAATTTAGAAGACTGCAGTGGCAGGGCATGTAATCAGAATGGAGGAATGTCATATACCAAGGAAAGCCCTGCAGTAAACCATTCACAACAAGAGACAGGTGGGAAAACCCAGGAAAAGATGGGAAGATGGCATGAGAGAGGATACCATCATGTTACTTGGCACACAGGCTTGGAAAACTAAAGCCAAAGGTAGAGAATCTTCGAAGCAACACTTTGAGGAGGCTAAGGCTCAAAATGGGCTGTAACACCATTGCAGCAGCAGCATTGGCAACTCTGAGCCTGTTTGTCCATTTCAGAGTATTTCTGTATTCCCATAAGGGTACTTTCCAATGGGGCATTGAACTTAACCAACAACTTTGTATCCAGTTGCCAACACAGTTCATATTTTAAATGCTGGGTTGTGTATTGCCACTGATTCAGTAGTCAGTAGTTTGTTGCAGATGGTTTTGATCTATAAAAGATCATACATACTGTGGAGGAGCCTGTTAATGTTACATGAATACTTAACCGACATAAATATGTTACCATGACTTACAAATTTGAACGGTAGTGTGATGGTATGCAGTTCGGTAGGTAGGTACAAGCGATTTGGAAGGATGTGCTGCCAGCATCATCTCACATGCCAGAAGACAGTAATCTTTGTGGTCACTGCCTTGAGAACCTCACGTTACCATTGCTTTAAAACCAAACTTCATTATAAGAATTATATATGATGGAAATGATGATATGTGATGGAAACTTGTGAACAGTTTATGTCCTAATTTTTAGACATCATTATTCCACATTAAAGATGAAAATAAATAATAAAAAATCTTATGAAGGTTGCTAGCATGGGCTGGGAAATGAATGATAGACATGTTGTCACATATTCAGTCACAGGCAGGGCCTACATGTGTCGTGGAAAAACAAGTGGTAGAAACGTATAACTACAAAATATAAACAACACTCTTTAAATATTTACTTCAGAATATAATGGGAACATTTATACAAATAGGTACAATAACAACAGGCATAGCACCATGCAACCATATGCTTACACGCTATGGGACCTAAGAATTTTAAACTGACACCATGTTTGTGTATCATTTTGATGTTGTCATTTATGTGTGAAGGTCCACATTACCAGAACCTACAGCACTAAGGACTGTGTCATTTTGACATGATAATATTTCAAGCCATTGTTGTTCTGTGATGTTATGGAGCATTGGTTGGCATGCAGTCTGCTTGACCCTTGAAGATGGGACCAATAGGCTGTCCCAAAAAACATCAGTAACCAACTACCAACCAATGCTGTGTAAGATCCCAGAAGAGCGAAGGCCTCAACTCTACCACGCTGAAAGCCTGAAATCTTACATTGTAATATTTTACCAGAATTATCCTTGTGATTCAGAATTACTTTCTGGTCTCAGAATTGTTTGGTTTTACTTTTACATCATCTGGAATTCCATACAAGGAACACAGCATTTCATAAACTGGATGTGTTTTGTTCCTCAGATGAACAGGTGAGGAGGCACCTACTCAGCTGGGTCTGAAAGAAATAGCTGTTCTCAACCACTCAGCATTTGGTGTGGCTTCTGTTATGTGCTTCGACATTTGTGGTCTGGGCGCATGTTCCACATAGGTTATGCAAGTTTTGCAGTCACATGAATGGTCTATGAACTTTCATTCATTTCACCATGAAAATGGAATCAGAAGTATAGTCCCTTTTCGGGATGTTCTCATCATCAGAATGGGGTCAGCACCGATCACCAAAGTTTACAGAAAACCTGTCTGTAGTGGTTGCTACCTTAACTGTGAATCCAGTCATACAGTCCATGTTAACCCTTTGAAGACGAAGTGTATCTGTTTTATATAAGGACTCAGTGCATACTGCACTGTAAACACTCGCCACTTCAGTTATAAAAACCAATCTCTTAATGTTTTACAAGGCAAAAGTTGCTGTTTATTCTGAGATCCATACAAAACACATAAACGCAATGTGGGCAGAACGTAGAATTTTTTAATGTTGAACCTGGTGGTGTGTAAAGTTACCGCCAGGCTTTAAAAGGTTAAAGTAAAGGAGTTGTTCAGAGTATAAACAACAAAGCTACAATTTTGTGCCAGGTCCACTGATTGTGAATAGCTTTTTCTGTTTGACCCAGCACGGTGCCCTCCCATCCTTCTGCCTCAGGGTGGGGAGAGGTCCAGTTTCTGAGATTTTTTAAATTCATGATAGATGAAGTCCAGAAACTAAGTAATCCTAAGATACACCATTATCAGAACGTTTCAGGATTGACATACTGACTGTTCTGTTAATAGTATGGTGAAGCATACACATATTCCAGGGAGATGTACAGAACGTCCCATAAGTCTGGGGCCACTGGGTAAAATAATTTAGGACATCAGGGGCCCATGGAGTAGCTGGCAAGGAAGCCCAGTCTCACTCCACAGAATCTTTACCTCTGGTGTCAATTGAAGGCAGTGGTCTGTGCCAAAAAACTTGGTTTTCTGCGCATTTGCTGGAATGCGTCATCAACATGTAATGTCATCGCTTCTGACACCATTTGCTATGTGACTGCTGACTGGGTACCTCATCTGTATTGGTGTATCATTCATAATGGCAGACACACTGAACACATTCTGTGAATACAGGCCATTTTCATAATTTTTGTTTATGCTTCCAGGCTTATGGGACATTCTATATATTGCAGAAAATATTTCGTAATTATAACAACAATAATAATATCTTCTTCATGTGAATATCCTACAAATTCACCTAATTACCACACTGATGATTAGGGTTCATATAAACAGACTCCAATATATAGAATATGAAATAACTTTTTTTGACTGAAGTAGTGTTACCTACAATATGTGTTACAACAGCCAATTATTACTACTACTATTGTAATATTTAAAACCTAATTAATGTTTAACAAACTTATTATTTTATAAAATTTACCACTTATTCTGAATGGCTAGATAAAGCTTGTAAAATAATATAAAACACACATAATAATTTATCACATTGTAAAAAGTGTTTCAAGCGTAATATGTGATGTATTTCTTTGTCAGTCATCTTCATTAAAGTGACACTGTAAAGGGTATCTTAGATAGGACTAGTTATGTCCATTACATATAAATAGAGCATGATAATTTGCAGTTAGGAACTCCTAGATATTCCTCATTTTTGACAGCACAAAATTCAGAACAGATTTAAGAAACCGGCAACATTTCCAGTATGAAAATGCTGTTCAACAGCATTTTTCAAATCTGATATTTGCCATAATGAATTTTAAAGGCAGCTATCAAACCAGTCTGTATTCCTATTTTATGATGTTAGAATCACTGAAGAGTGATGTAGTTTTAAATTTTTTTCTTGTGTTTATTTAATTCTCATGTGTGCAATTTTGAAGATTTTCAAAGCATTGTACATATGATTGTTAAAGTTAAATGCATAGTAATTTTTCCAGGTTACAGCAGTTCTAAGCAATTTTTACAGAAGTGAAATTAATTATGCAAACAGGAAGTTTGTAGCACTCATTCATTTAGTCACTTAGTGGCAAGAAGTTTAGATGGTTGAAAAAATAGTTCGTTTAGTACAGTAATATGTTGTACAGTGTGGAAAAAATTAGAAATTCTGTAAAGCACAAAATAGCCCACCACACTTGTTCAAAATTTCGTGTTAATTAATTTAAGGCTGTAAAGAGTTGTAAGCGTCAGATACTTTTGACCAGAAGCCAAAGATTTTAATTTATGTGAAATAAAGTCACCTCACATTATTAGATGGTTCAATATTCAGGCCCTGTTTGCTCTGTCTTTTCGCATTGAAGTTAATAATAAAGATTGGTGTTTTCCAAAGTCTGATGGTGCTGCTGCTGCTGCTGCTGCTGCTGCTACTACTACCACTGCCACAACTACTCTGATGACGAATTTTAATTTTAAAGGATTCCTTATTAAGTAGTTTATTATTAAAAGAAACAGGAAATTGCCGTAATTGTGTCATACGTTGAAATGTCCATACTGCTAGTAAACAATATTTGTGAGATGCCCAGTAGAGTAACAGTTAAAAAAAGAGACCCAAAAGAAATTATTAAAAATGTGGTTCACAAACCAAACCGCAATAAACTTCACAACAAACCAATTAATTCAATTCAGTTGTGCTCTATGTCAGCATTTGTGATTAGTTTTCTTTGATTTTAGATTAATATAAACATCTTTCAGTACATTTCATTTTTAATGTGTGCATTGTATTGGTCTGAGAATCTGTCAGATTTTATCAAAACCAAAAGGGCTCTACAGTAAAAAAATTTTGGAAAACATTGGAAAACCATTCAGCATAATTACTACATAGCAAAGGTACGAACACAAAATGGTTAAAAAATACATTTATTAATACTATCCTATTTTTGACAGGAAACATAGCAGAAATTTGCCTTAATAAATTCATGTGATATTAAATGCATTAGAAAATGCATGTGACATTCTCTGGATTTTTCTTAGACATGTAAATTTTGTTTGCTGTATGAGATTATGTTCTACAGCTTTCATTGTCTTCTATTCTTTCTTTTCTAAATTCAGAGATTTAGCTTCTATTAGGGAAATATTTTGACAGAGCAGATACGATTCCAGTCTAAAAGAGTGCCGTTATGGCAATTTAATATTACCAGCAACAAGATAACATACTTAGGTCTGCTTGTAAAGTGCCCGATATTTTTGTCTGATTAAAACCAAATTTGGAATTCTTCCACATATGTTCATGAAAGTCCCCAGTGCCAAATCTCGCGGAAATTTATTCAGTGGGAGCCATGCTGATACATGCAGACAGATGGCCAGGCAGTCATGACACAGGTAGTAGGTGTGTATCATGATTACGCAGACATGCTGAACAACCATTTAATAGCTCTTGCCATGAATAGTGTGCATAAGTGCTAAAATTTAAAACTTCTTAGCTATCATCTGAACTTTGGCTTGTGAAAGGATTATGAGACACAGTCTTAGGTCATGACTGATACTTGTGTTTTGATGTTGCCATTATGTTGAATCTAGTTTGATGTTTCAGCAGGCTTATGTACAAATTTCACTAATGCTGTAGAATAGATGTCAGTGCGGTACAGATATCCAAATGGCCCCAAAAATTACTTTGTTGTATATTCCATTTGTATTAAATCTTAATTGAATATATCACACCCAAAAGCAAATTAGTTTTGATCAAATCAAGTGTATCAGTCAAGCTGGAAACTGAACCGGCAACATCCAGCATCCTAGGTATGCGAGTTCCTTGAAGGTGGCACTTTTGTACTCAGTCACAATTGACATAAGAAGAATGAAAAAGCAATTCTTGCATTAGAAACTGCAACCCCAAACAACCATATTAAACTAAATATTGATTTTACTTTATTTTCTTTGTATGAAATATTTGAAGAAATGTTCATATTAAAGGGCATAATTGGTTTCATGCACATTTAAAACACAATAAATACACTCAGATAGGTATGTCGTGGCATGGTAATTTTAAATATAATGGAAATTAAAAGAAATAGGACAAATTTATCTTCTGCTTCTGCAATTTAGAGATGCTGATAGAAGTTCCCATGAGGGCACAATTTTTTTAATACCACCAAATGCTGTAATGGCATTTTTATACCATTATGAAGACAGGTTATTCAAACAACAGTTTTATATAAAGTAAAAACTATAGTATGGTATATTCCTTCTTTTAATTCATTAACAGCTTGTAAGTTACAAGCTGTGTAGCTAATTTTACTCTGCCTTACTTAGATGTGAGCATTATAAATTTCTTTACTGTTGAAATCTGTGCTCTTCTGGGGTATTATGCGGCGTCGTGTGGTTAATTGTAAACAATTACCACACAACGCCATGTAAGGTTAATTGTAAACAATTACCAAACAACACCATGTAATACCCAGAAGAGTGCAGAGTTTTTCAACATTGCGGCAGAAGCCTGAAATCAAGGTTCTCTATTATTATATGCAGCTTCTATCCTTCCTTATTTGGACAAAATATATTTATAAATATCATCATAGATGCCCAGCAGAAGTCTTCTGGGATACATAATCAGCCGACTTCTTCATCATATCTGGTGTCTGTAGCATAAAAATAGCTATGCGTGCTAATATCTGCTTTTTCTCTCATAAAACAAATACAAAAAGGAATGCAAACTGTGCATTCCTCTCATTCATTATCTTGCAAATTCTCTTCTCCTCAGTTCAGAGAGTGCAGTTGTCCACATGTTTAGTTCCTACTCTATGTACCTAGCAGTATTTCGATATAAATGAGGGTGTGTGTCAATGGTTGTAACCCATGTGAGTCACAACAGAGTACCACTTTGTTTGCATGCTGGAGCAAGTGAATATATATATATAAACAAAATCAATATTGCTCATACATAGTGACTGTATTTGACCTTTCTGCTCAGGTACTTTCTCATCTCTGGTTAACGCCATGGAATTGTACTGAGGGTACATGTTCAGCATTCACTGAAGTGTAACATTCTTCTAAAAGATTTTATTGTATATTAAGTTTCCATGCCCATTATAGAATGGTGGATTATGAAAACTTCTGTAATGTTCAATGTAACTTTGCGCTATGTGTAATGCTGACATGTATGACTGGTTGTAGGTGGATTGTACTGCAGTTAGATTTGTTGGGATGCAGAATTTGTCCACAGAAGAAAAAATATAATGTGTTTTGATGATATGAGTTTATGATTTTTGACATGTAGTGTTGTCACAATACATATTTGGTACAGAAATTTAGGTGGTTTAAGTGTGGGATTATAATTGAAAATAAGCAGTTTTGCAATGCTACTGGAATATAAGCAATGGTGATAACAGGTTTTCCTCTTACATAGAGTATCATTTGTGCTGAGGTTTCTCCAGCTTCCAGTGTTCTTCTACTAACCAGATCATTAGCCAATTAACTGTAACACACCCAGCTTGTAAGACTGAAGAATTGTCACTAAGTACATACACTCCATGTGGAATAAGATGGAAGTCGTTACGGGGCTAGTAGCAATGTGATGCAATCCACAAACTTCCAGGCACAGTTTCTCAGCCAGTCAGTTCTTCATACTCCTTCCTGCAAGGCAGTTGACCAGATTTGTGGTCAGTTGTCAGATCACACTGAACCCTACATTAATTTTTGACGATGATTTCTTTTTAGTATTGCATATACCACTGCTGATTACAAATGTCAAAAATTAATATAGTGTTATACCATGAAATAATTTCAGGTATTCTGCAACTAATTTTCTATAAAATATTTCACATTGCTGTAGTATTCCATTCAACCTCATCTGCATTGAGTCTCCCATTTTGTGGATCCACTTTGTCTGCATCTGAATTTGGCTGTCCAAGTTTCAAAAGTTCTGGCTTGCTGAGGTGATCCACAATCCCTGCTCCTATAGAGTCACCCAACACATTGATCATGGTGCGGAAACGATCCCTAGAAAGAAGAAGTTGGTAGTGTAGACTGTGGTCCACTCTCGTGACATACTGTAGCACTGGTATGTCATGTTGTACCACTGAACGATACCCTGATGTCTTACTTCTTAATTTCCTTCAATCATTGAAACATGACAGACACATAAACATGTGAGATAAGAAAGACATTCTCTTTAAGGCTGGCAGTTCTGTTAATAACATTTTTCCGTTAGTAGTATTTCTGTAGAACATGACAGTCATGTGAAAATTTTCTTAGTCCTTAAGTCTGGTGGCAGTACCTGATAACCATTTGGAAATGGGTATGTGAAATTTGGTACACAGATCAATCACAAATGTACCTGTACACTGCATACAAAATATTTATAAATCAACAGTCACAAACATGGGGATAATTCAAATTCTGAGATTATGTCTGACATATTTAACGTCTAAAGAATCTGTAAGCAAGCAGGAAAGTCATCATAAAAAGGAAATAAAACAATAGCAATAACATACATGGATATTTAGGACTAAAATTTGTGCAACAAGAAAGTAGCCTTTAGGATTTCTTCTTGGGATTGCTTGTTGTATTTATCAAGTTAATAATTAGGCTTCATTACTGGACATCAGTTCATTTGTTTGGTCACTGGTATTCAACAAAATATGCAAGACATGTAATACAACTGAAGCTTGAAAATCAAAACATTGATTATGAGACAGTCAAGTACTGATACTTGGGTTTTACAAACCAAGTAAGCATGTGTATGAATTTGAAATCAAGCTGCTTTTCTGCAGTTTCCATTAAATTACATTGGCTGAATGTGAGAAACTTACAGGAGCCAGTCGACAGTGATAATGAGTGTGACGTCTTCAGGTGGAAGACCAACAGTGTCCAGAACCATGACCATAGTGACCAGACCTGCCTGAGGAATGCCTGCTGCCCCAATACTGGCTGCAGTTGCAGTTACACTAAGTAAGAAAAATTGCTTTACTATGTAGCAAACACAAGTAGAACCCAAACTTATGGTTTTGTGGGTTTTTACACCTTCTTATAACATTTTGAAGGACTGTCCTAACTCCATCTTCAGGGTGTCTGAATTAGGTACAGGTGGGTGCTAAAGCATCCACAGTCATCCCAAATATCAGCGCAAACACATTACACAACACAGCTTAAAAACCCTGAAAACCAGGATTTGAGAAACACCCTCTGTGGTAACCTGAAAACTTGTAAGCACGTGTAGAAGCCTAAGAAGAATATTCTGTTTGAGAGTAAGCTCCATCTCCATCCCTGAATTAGAAAGGGTGCCTGCACCTTATGCTAATCTGCTCACCACCTTACTGTGACAGCAATAATCTGTACTTTCTCCAAATGGACAAGTACTCAGCAAAATTGTGTAATGATACAATTTCATGAGGGAAAGTAAAATATTAAAGTTTGTTGTTGGCAATCCTGAAAAAGATGTAAGGTTTGAGGTCCTTATGATGGTGAGTATGAAGAGTATTTTCTTGTGATATGTGATGCCATGTAAAATGAAGTGGCCAGGTTCCTCCAAAGTGTCAGTAAATTTTTTGCACACTACACAGTGCCTCCTCCTAGAAGACAGTATTCTTCAGCAAAGGAAGTGCTGGTTATAAATAACATGAGTCTTTGTATACTGTCACCAAGTTAGTTTTTATTGTCTTTTGAGTAATGATATATAGTATGACACGTTTAACTCTTCTGATGCAGTAACTGAAATTAGCAACAAATTTTGTTTCAAGAGTGTGAAGAACAGTGCAGTTTGTGGAAGAATGACAGTCCTGTGTGTTGATAACTGTGTGAGTTGCAGGGAAGTCTAAAAACAGATGAAAAGATTCAAAGGAAGGCAGATGAATGCCATTTATGATATTGGTTTTTGGTTACCATCAACCATAACATATATTTAGGTTATATTCAGAAAAAAAAATCATTGTCTTGACAACCAAAGAACTGACAAAATTGAATAAGCCAAGAAGGAAATGGTGCAAAAATGTCTTAAGGCCCAACTGACAACATGACTAAATCTGGGAACTTGTGGACTATTGGCTCAAATGCAATAAAAACAGGGTAGTGGCACAGAAAAATAACATTCATCTAACTACTGTGTGCTTAGTTTCTTGGTATGTGTGATAAAAGTTTCTTCTCATTTCTTTTACGTATCCTCATATACATTGTACAGGGTCATTATTTTAACTGACAATTATCAGTTGATACTTTCTGTCAGTGAATTTATTGTATTCATGTAGGCCAGTCAGCCAGCTGCCCACAAGCACATGTCCAGACACACACACACACACACACCCACACATGCGCACACATGTATGGTGTGTAGTACTGGGAAGTAAGAAATTATATTTGTCAATAAAAAAGAACTCTGTGTAATGACACTGCATAATTTTTGCAGTATGTAATAAAAGAAAATACAGTTGTTATACATTTAAGGTGCCAAGTAATAATGAAAGTTTACTGTGCTTACACTTTTCAATCCTCTATTATTTCTCTCTGGCTTGTTGCGATTCGTATCCCTGAACCCTTTCTGTTTTACTGACAGAACAGTTCCACTGTACAGAAGCGCACTCTGTGCTGTGTGAATGGAGATGTTACATTAAACATGCTGAGTTCCACAGCTGTGGTCATTTGTTTGTAGGAAAACACTATATGTGTGACATTAAGATCTTGCACAAAACTGAGTTAAGCAGATAAAATGTATTTATGCGTGAAAGAATAGGGTATTGCATTGATGTCTGAGTTCTGAAAGCCTGAAGAACAGTGGAAAATAACAACTGACTAACATATGTTTCTTATCTTTCAGTGATAATGCTAACTGAAACTGAAAATCAGAATTTGTATGCTGTAGACATAAGAATAGTTCTTACTGGCTAATTTGTGTAATTATATGAGGCTAATTCAAATTAAGCCATTTGGGATTGTTTTAGGTGAAAGGAAGGTCATAACACTTGAAAATAGCCCCCCTGGGTGTTGAAACAAACAATCCATTAATATGCCAGCAGACAAATCCCCTCTGCAAAGAATTCCCTTGGTGGCTGATGGAACCACTGCACCATGCAACATTCATGGCTTCATCCAATGCAAAAGTACTGCCCTCTGTAATAATAATATTTACTGAGTTCAGTTCCACTTTCTTTTTCTTGTGACTGCCTTCTGATTAACCCTGGGTTACAGTTCTGTAGCATATGCTTAAGGGAAGAAACACATGGAAATTACACGTTAAGAAGTCCAGACTCTAAAACAGATCATCCAATGCATCGTGTCTGGGATGGTGTGGGCCACATGGGAATAGGTGTTCATCATGCAACATGATAATGCCCCTCATGAGCATATCAGGACATTGTCTCTTGACACTGGCATAAAGGTCTCAGAGGGTCCCAAATAGTGTTCTGTATGGAAGGTGATGTGAGGGTCCTTGAACACCAATACCAGCAGTCCACTGTTATTGAGGAAAAAATAAACATGACTTTCCCCACAGATCGATGGGTCTTCAGTTCTTAGGTTGAGCAGAAATTTGCATGCATCCACATTTTTTCCCATAGCTTGTAAGTGGCTGCACCACATCTCATTGTATCTCACAATTTGTGACAAGAATGAATCACGCTCTGCCTGGCAGCAGGGGCATAGCTGTGGGAGGGGAGGGGAGAGTGGTGCAGCAACCCTGGGCAGCAGAATCCAAGGGACAGCAAAATGAATGTTTTAAATTAAAAAGTCTGATTTTCTGTGCTGATAAAAATTTAAATTTCTGAGCCAAATAAAATGAAATTCAAAGAATGGGTGTGATTTTTAAAGTTCACAATTCCTGCTGGGATGGCTATTGTGATTAATCACCCTGGGCAACAAAAAACCTAGCTACACCGCTGTCTGGCAGCACTGCAAATTATCCATCAGTGGTGTCATATGTTGTTGGTTGTCACTGTCAGTGAACATTTACAGAACTGACAGCTACACATTTTGCAGGATGTCAGGTGTCCCAGAGTTGTGTGCACAGTACCAGTGCCCATACAGACTACTGCCCTGCTGTTAAACAAAGACTGTTAACATGTATCCACACAACCAATTTCTGCCACTTTTACAACATTGTCCGTGTGACAATGACGTGGGCCTGATCTGGTCGTACCTCTCCACCACTTTTGAGCTGTGTGCGTTATCCCATGATTTTCAGCTGGTTAATAACCCTCAGCAAGAAGGACTGATTGACAGCTCATTAGTCTTATTTGGATGAATTCTGGAATGCCAATATGTAGTTGTGCCACACTGTTCCTGTTTTCTGTCTAACTCACTTTGTATGCTGCAAAGCCTGTGCTATACTGTTGGCATGTCACACACACAGCCATATGTTCACCCACAATTGGTTGCATTCACTAAGAGTGTCACAAAATATTTTCATTTAAACAACCCTCATATTATTAATATTATTAATTAATAACAAAGCCCACCAATGGACAATATCCTCATCTCTCATCAGTCTTCGAAGAGGATATCATACCAGAACTATGTATATGTTTCTTGGGTCCTCATCCAAGCTACATTTGCAACCCATCATAGCCCACTGTTTCACTACTTGTAGCAGTGTTTGGTTACCTGTGTAACTCTCTAAGTTTCCTTTTATGTAGCCTAAATTGGGCCCCACACCATTCTGTGACACTAATGTTTTTATCAATACATTATTTCCGAATACTTTTATGTCAGACAGTGCAGCTGGCCTACCTGATTGCAAGTAGCTGTCCTATACTCAGTGTCATTCCTCGTACTTGTGAGATAAAAATGGCAGCCACAGCCTCATAGAGTGCAGTACCATCCATGTTTATTGTGGCACCAATTGGCATAACAAATCGCACAACTCTTGAATCAATTTGATTTTTGTCTTCTAGACAGCTCATTGAAATTGGAAGAGTTGCATTGCTGGAATACAAGTACAGTGTCATTACAATAGGTTGTGAAATAAATCAAGTTATCACAAATAGTGCCACTTTTATACTGTGCTTGTGAGGTCTCTAATTTGAATCATGGCAAGAACACCAAATATTCTGACTGAGATATACTATGGTGCTCTTTGGGATAGTTATTTCAAGTAGATTACAACTAGTTGCCCACTAAGTGTTTGATCCCCTTATACCACTGGATGCTATATTTCAATTTCAGTTTCAATTTATTTAAACATTCCATAAATCCATAGAAATGTAGTATGCTGGACACAGAACTTGTCAATAGAACCACATACACACTATCAACAGAATACAGATACAAATAGCATAAAATAAAAATAAGAATAAAAAGTGAATGAAACAAAATAAAATATAAAATATATGATATCGTACATGGAAACAAACAAAATACTTATCAGTCATACATACCATGCAACAATATAAGCTCACAGGGAATTATTATTTACATCACAGTATGTAACATCCATTACTCCCAAAAAAGGTGAAAAGAGTGAAAAGAATAAAGGAATAAAAGGAGTAAACCAAGATCGTATGTAGAGTTACTATTAAAAAATTCTGCCAATGGATAGCATGCATTTGTCAGCAGGAAATCTTTTACTCTTGATCTGAATTTGTGTTTATTAGTAAAGAATAAATCCTTTATGTGAGGTGGAAGACTATTAAATACCTGGGGACCAATGTAATGAACTTCCTTCTGGTAAACTGTTAATCTTGGAAGCTGAAGGTAAAAATTGTCTCCTTGTCTGGTATTAATATTATGTACCATATATAATTGCAGCATAATTAAACAACATATAATCTCTTCATCTACTGATTAAATTAGTAAACGAATTGGAAGTGATTGTTGTCAAGAAATAGACTTTAAAATGATTTTTACATGGACTTCTGTAGTAGGAAAATTACTACTACATGTTTCACAAAAAATCTCTCAACTGGGTATTTCCGATTTACTAATGCTTAAAGAAATAGAATGCACACAGAAAGGTTAAACATGAATATTGGCAAAATGTTCAGTGGACAACTTTATTATAAGTGAAAAATATGTTCCAAATAAGTACATACCAAAGTTTAGTTGTATTTGTGTGTTTGCATCATTCTTAAGTATATCAACATCATAGAGGCATAAACTTTGAGGTTATGTTTGCAGAGACCTACCTTTAGTCAATTGCCCCTTTCATTCACAGACTAAAACAGATGCTGAGTTGTTTTAAATATAATTCAAATATCCAGCTTAGGTTAGTTTGCAGGTATGCGTCTGCGCATTTTATTGCAGAATACATGATTCCTTGTTTTAATAAAAAGATAAATTTGTCGCTATGCATGCCATGAAGGCACATGTGGGGAGTACAGATACATCTCCACTCATTTAACCTTTGTCCTAGATTGAGTTGAGTGGTCAACTTCTTGGCCTGGCTGCTGCTCCCTCCAAGGGAATAATCCCCTCTACCCATTGAATAAGAGGTTAGGTGGGCCTCGGAGCTGATTTAGACTTGATTTGGACTTTTTGGAGAAAATAATAATTTCGTAATTATGCCAGGAATTACTCCTCTGATCACAAAGCTAGTCACTATACTGACTGGACTACCCCAGCTCCTTGCTTGTTGTCATAATATATTTGAATGAATTACAGCTGTTATATAGCATTAATTTATTCAGCTGAAGTTCAGCTTCACCAATTAACGGTGGGACTGTTTGTATATATTTCTACACACTAGTACTTGTGCAAATGTCATTCAGATCCCCGTGTCTTTCTCACTTTTGCAGTGTTTTAGGGTGCAGTGTACAAAAATAATACATTTTATATGTGATTGAGAATTCTGATACATTCACCACATCTGAATTCCATTCACTGTTGTGTGCTTAAAATGGATCCTGTCATGGAACCAAAAACAATGAAATACCTAATTATTTAACTAACAAATTCCGTAAAGAAGAAATTTCTTAAGAAGCAAATACTCACTATTCAAGTTTGGTGCTTGTTATGAAATTTTAAGGCTTAATATTCTCTTCACAACAGCCCATGGTTTGAATCCATTTCTGAGCCAAACGAGTCCAGTCCACACTCTCCCATCCCATGTCTTTAAGACCCATTATATTATAAATCCTTTTGTCTGTACAAATGCCTTCCAAGTGATCTCTTCTGTCCACATTCCCAAACCACATTTCTAATAAAAAGGCTGTAAGTTTTAAACCATTTTTACTGTACAGCAATAGCCTGTCTTTATTCCTAGCTCACAAACCATAAACCATGAAAGTTATAACCATGGATAGGCAGAAATTTGTTCCCTAGAATGTGCACTAAACAAAACCTGTGACAAATGCAGGATGCATTCTTCAGGCCTGTTAATATGGCATTTGATTTTAGGTTCTAACATCAATGACTGTGCATGCTGCTGTCTTCAGGATGTGATACTGTCTTATCTGATAGACATACACTGACAATTTCGAGCAATCTTCCATCATTACAATATTGTTTGAATGAGGAAGGAGTTTGAAGATTTGTAGCATCAGGAAACATTATTGAATTATTTTGTTGTAAAATATTGGCACCATGATTTTCTGTCTGTAGGATTCGTACCTGGATCCAGTACCAAATGCAGTGAACAGTGCCTGTGACATGTTCAGTATAAAACGGAAGGGCAGCTTTCTTGTGCAAATGCTGTAGTACAGCGGGATCACTACGAAGCCATGTATGAACAGCCCCAGCAACACAGTTGTAAAGTACATTCCCAGCTGTCCAACAATCACTTCAAAGCTTTCCATTTCAACCACCTTCGCAGCAACAAGGAAGAATATACCAATTGGTGAGATCCTGTAACAAACCTAATGATGTTAGGCTGGGCTATGTAATGTTTAGTCAGGAACGGACAGAAGGGTTTTTTTATAGCAAGTACATAAACTCTGTGCTTCAGCTGTTACAAGGATGATATTTCTATGCATGAAAGTAATATGAAATTTATTAGTTTTAAAAGGAAAAGTTTCCAACAGATGCAAAACAGATATGTTGACTTCCAAATCAGGATTCAGAGGTATTTTGTGCACTTCTCTAACTGCTTAATATAAATAAAATGGACTGAAGAATTAAAGATTTGGAGGGTTTTGGGGGGTATACAAATTTTATAAATGTGCTTTACAAAGAGCCACTGTGTAAGATGGTGTAAACAGCATAAAAATAAAAAGAGTGTGAAGTTTGAGGTTCTAAGAATAGTGAATATTAAGAGTGCAGTCTTTAGGGAAGTGACTCTGGGCAAACTGGTAAATGGTTACCAACATCTGGGGGAAACTGCCTTCATCTGGAGGGCACTCTGCATCACATCAAGCAAAGATGCAGTCTAAAATGAGACATTATCAGAGGAACAGGATTTTGCAGTAGTCTTGTATGTGTCAGCTGCATATTGTAGTATACTACAAGCTATGATACAGCTAATGTAAATTACATGGTAAAGGTAAATTTTCCTGAGGCATGCTTTGAAGTAATATGGGAAAAGCAGAGATATAGCACCACTCAGTCTTAACCTCAGCATTAGATACGGGTGTGTAGCTAGCATCATGTCATAGCTGCTTTACCCTGGGTGAAAGGACCCCTGTACCCACAGAACAGGAGGCCAGGTGGGTCCCATGGCCACTCTGAGCATATATGAGACACCACATGAGTGGTTCACTTCATAATCATATGAGCGTTTACAGTTTGGTGTGTACACTTTTATTTTTGGCAGTGTTACTACTTATATTCCGATTGCTACTACTGCTGCTACTATTACCAGTAGCTGTACTGTGATGGCTGTTACTCTAAATTTAATTCCCAACTTTCAACCTTTCCCTCACATTAAGTTTGTGTCCTTTCTTCTTTCTTAAGCAACCTGTCTGTTAGTATAACTGTGCAATATAGTTAACAAAGAAGATGTGTTTCTCACCAAATCACCCAGTATGTGATGATCAACATGGCAGCACCAAGTGTTTCAAAGAATGTGAGCAGTGGTTTTCCTTTGTCTGCCATCTTTGCCAGTGTGATGCCAAGAACAGTTGCAAACACTACAAGACCCAGTATGTTGGTCGCAGATACATATTTGTAGCTAATTTGCCAATCCAGCATTGTAAGATTTTTGGCTGCAAGCAGAAAATATATCATATTCCAAGTTGCTTGTACAGTACATATTTTCTAAAAATTAATTTCCTGGTTTCACTTGTGTTCCATGATAACGGTGAACAGCAGTTTTCATCCTTTTCAGGTCTGGTATTTTTTCTGAGATTACACTGCAGTAAGCTTCGTAAATAGTATCATCACCTTAGTTTCTAATGTCATTTGCAGTGCTATGGAATCCCTTCATGTTTGGTTCCGTCACTGTTATTCGGAAATTGCAAGGGAAGTTGTAATGAGTTATTAATGTGCATATGCTGGTGTTTGCTTCAAGAGATTCAGGGAAGTCAAATTATAACTGCAGCATGTCTTCTAAAAACTTTTGCTAGTACTCTAATGAAAGAAGATTTAAAAGATACTTACAATCCACTGGAAGAGGTGAGATTTTGACAAGTTTGCTAGTAGGTGTACTAACAAGAAAAAAATGTTGGATCTACCCAGATTTGGGATGGTTAACTCTGTGCATGTGAGGGTATCATCAAATTTGAAGTCAAATGCATTATTCCTGAGTTTTACATGTTCAGGACCATTTCATAACTGTCACAAGTACCAAAAAGGTGATCTAGGGTCTGGTACCTCTATGAATAAAACTGCTCTTCATTGTGTTTTGTCACTGGTACACCATTCATGACCTTTAATTTATCAAGCTATGATATTTTTATTTTCACAATAACTTTTCTTTTTCTGGTTTCGTATTCACAGTACCTGTTAGCATCCCTTATTTCACATGGATATTATTTCAAAATGGATTTTAAAATATTTCTTCAGATGTTTATTGCCCACTAATAAAGTACACTTCTGAGGTAAATGTAGATGCCTATTATTTTATATCTTATGTTCTCTGTGCCAGTTCTGACAGAACCATCATCAGGGAGATTACAATTTCAAGTGAAGTGAGGCGTCTAAGATCCATACTTGCATGTATGTTCATTGATGTTGTGTATACCACACATCATATCAAACGCAAGTTGTTATTGTGCTTCGTACAAGTAGGCCAGATCTTGAATGCTTCATGTCCCTTGAAATTGTCATCTCCCTGATGATGGTTTGGTTAAAGTCAAAATATGTTGGAAAATGTATGCTGCAAAATAATAGGTATTGGCATTTATCTGATAAGCATATTTTTTTGGTGGTTAATAAATACTGAATTACAGATACATAAAATTTGCAGCACTTTATTGTTTCTTGATGTATTCTGCCTTGATTTTCACTCCCGTTCTGCTTGTAAAAATTTATGTTTTCTCATAGCAAGCTTTGTTTTTCACAGCGAGTAGGGTCTTCTCTAATACAAACAGTCATCTTAATATTCCAAGGAGTACATGTTTTGACATTTCAAAAAAAGTTTCATTTGAGTAGATCAATCCTGCTTCCATCTGCCTTTTTTGAAAGACAGGTTTCACTTTCTTAAAGTACAGAAATACAAGACAGAAATAATTTAGTGTGGCAGGGACATGCTAGGCCCAGGTTTTCCAATCTCTTTTTATACAACACCTGCAGACACAATGATATATCTGTAAAGGGCCTGCCAGCAAGTTTCACATTTCAGTTCATATTTAACTCTTCTTTACGTAAGAAATCAGGTGTAAATAAATTTATATGTTCGAATTTTGTCACTTCTCAGGCTAAAAAAATAATAAAATAGTGTTCTGAATAACTCAGCCTTAGGGGTGGACAAGTTTTCTAGAAATCTAGGAACCACCTCAAAATCCTACGTGCCAGAAGGGTGAGGTGAAACAAGTTTCATACAGAAGCTTCAAAAATATTAGGCACCACAGTACAAAATTTAGTCGCCACGGCAACCTGGCACCTGTGGTTTTTTCACCCCTGGATTCCCTTCCATTTGCTTAGCTTGCTCTCAGCTGAGTTTGTAAATGGAGGAATGGGTGTAAGGATGTGCGCGCGCGCGCGCGCGCGCGTGTGTGTGTGTGTGTGTGTGTGTGTTTACACATAGGCGCACTTTGTTTCAAATTATTTGAGCTGCTTAAAATGCTACTTGAAAATGGTAAATAGTACTGCAGTTGCATATTCACATTGGACACTACACATTTTAGAAACGTACCTCATCCTGGACATTGTGTGATCAAAATAGTAAAAAGGAGGGAGAGGGCATGAACGCTTAAATATAAAATGTTATTTTATTTAAAATGTTGACTACAGAAACAGCATGTTTTCCCACATTAGTTTAATAAAGTCTTACTCACCAATTATATCTTCATCAGAAGGAGGAATAAGATCAGTCTGATACTGTAAGGAAAAACGGACAGGTTTCATTGTCATTTATGCGGCCTTGGTTACACTTTAACAACAACAACAATAACAATAATAATAAATAACAACAATGGCGATATAAGTAAGTGTTCATATGAAGTGTCAGTTATTTTTGTCCGATTTTAAACAAAATTCGGAAGTGCCGACAAATTTTCGTAAAAATCCCAAATGTGAAAATTCAAGAAAATCCGTCTTGTGGAAGCCGTACTGTTCCATAGTCGGTAACCTTTCGTTTGTCAAACGCGTCTTCGGCCTCATATCGTACATCACAGAGTACACAGTATTTTCCATTTATGAGGACTTATAACGGCGAGATAATCTTAACTTTATCATGCCGTTGTGATAATAAACAATAATAGAGATAAATACAGTCGATCACAACTAAGAATGTTTATTACGTGCAGTATGCAACAAACTTGGTTACAACATGTTTCGGCCGAACTGGGTCACGGTCAGGTAATGCATAATACCAAGAACTGTTAGAAAGAATAACTGCAATATAAGTTTTTGTATTTAAATGAGATCAAATTTTATAATTAAGATACGATTTTAAGAGGTTTATATAGTAATATGATCTTAAAGGAATATGAAAATAAGTGGGATTGATGTCTGGGAAGGTAAGTGTGTACATCTGGTTAAATTCTGTTGAGTTACCGTGTAGCATGCAGTAGTAGGGAAGGTTTCTCTAATCCTCACATCGAAACTTCGGATTTTACTGTACCTATAGTGGTGAAAGAGAGCACAGCAGATGTGACAGTAAAGAGTTGTTACTGTCTGCACGACTGGTTATGAATGAAAACTCGATAATCACAAAAATTAAAGCAATAAAATTCACTGTTTTTAGAGGGGAAAGGAACAGCATGCATACAATAAAACAAAAGAAGGCTAACTGAACTGGTCACAGCTTGCATAAGAACTGCCTTCTAAAACACGTTATTGAAGGAAAAATAGAAGGAAGGGCAGAGTGACGGAAAGACAAAGAAAAGGGGTAAGCAGCTGCTTGATGACCTTGAGGAAAGGAGAGGATATTGGAAATTGAAAGAGAAAGCACTAGATCGCACTATTTGGAGAACTGGCTTTGGAGGAGGCTATGAACTATCGTAAGACGGAACATGTGGTGGTGGTGGTGGTGGTGGTGGTGGTGGTGGTGGTGGTGGTGGTGGTGGTGGTGGTGATGATGCTGCTGCTGCTGCTGATGATGATGATGATGATGAAGACGACGATGTTTCGTCCATCTGAGCCATTATCAAGGAGCTTTGATAAGGGAATGCGGTAAAGGTCAAGATTGCAGCTAAGTTTGATAAACTGGAGGAAGCTACTATCCGGCTTCAGTACACAGTTAGGCGGCAATCTGCGTTGTAAGTAGGCCTAAATGCGCCATTTTCCGTCTCCGTGAAGACAGAAGCCCAATATACTGTTCATGCATTCGCAACTGCAACCGTACTTTATATGATTCCGATATCTGCACTGGCAGGAAAGGGATAAACGAAATAAGCAAATAAGCCAATACGCCATATTTCTGGTTATCAGGACATGGCTACGATGAACCAGCGCTGAATGGTTGGTGCCTAAATTACAGTCTTGTTCGCCTTCTAATGAATTCTGATTTACTTTCGTGTACATAAAGTTTAAGCAGTAGAGCTAGGACAAACACGATGTTAAATTCTTCACGTCTATCCGTAAATTACATAGCCGACTATCAGGAAAATCACAGGAATTCTGTCGGATGAGATTCGGGGTTTTCACTGCGATGTAATTTAAGATTCTCGTCGTCTAGGCTGTGACTGAGTGTTGTTTTATAAAGTGACAATAACAAGTCATTAGTTCTATTTGCAAGTGTATTTGTCCAATTCATTGCAATTGCTTCGAATATCTTGCAATGTGTGATTTTAACTCCTCGTTTTGCATGAGTACGCAATCATAAAATGGATGTTAAAATCCTGAACTCTGTGATATACGTGTACATATGCAGCCCTTCGTCCATTCATGCAGCCATCAAGTAAGAGTCTTTCTGTGTGTGATATATTCTGAATGTTTCGTTTCGTTTCGTTTTGTAGTCCTTACCTCTTCTACCTACTCACAGCAGGTATCTAGGTTGTTTATTTTTCACTTGATCACACTCATACACACGCCACAGTCGGTAGTACTCCTCTGGACGAGGGCTCGGCCCGTCGCAGAGACCTCTACCTGACAACACAAACACTCACAAGAGACAAACATCCATGCCCCCGGTGGGATTCGAACCCACGATCCCAGCAAGCGCTCGGCCGCAGACTTACGCCTTAGACCGCGCGGCCACTGGGATCAGCTGTTCCGAATGTACAGTCCAAATAAAAAGGAACAACTAATTATTTGTTGACACAGGGGTCAATATGAGCGTCATTTTCATTTTGCATTCTCTCCGAAATACAGTCGCTATATGACACAGCTGCTTGTTGTTTGTAGAACCTACAAACAGTAGTTAATTACAATGTTTGTTAAGAATGCTGCGTTGCATTGGAGTCAGACATACAAATTAAGACCATGCTAATCTTGCCTTCATTACTTAGGTCATAAGATGTGTTAAAATGCATGCAGTTATAGATATCTGCGTATCAATGCGTTTGTTTACTTCGTTGTAAAACATTCCACGAATATATCCTGCAGTTGTGTAACTTAAAGCATGACAAGGATACCGTACTTTCGGGTTCGAGACTATTCCACTTCAATTTTGTTAGAATATTTTCTTATGAATCATATTATTCCCGCAGTATTATTTTGGGATGTTAGCTCAAATGCGCCACAGAATTTTTTTTTACATTATAGTCGCCAGTTTTTCGGAGATCTAAACTGGGAAGTGTACGACAAATTTGATTCAACTCGAACTGTTAATAAACTAAAGCGGTTTACATGTAGATTGCGGGACTTGTCCAGCTAGCGACATTCCGAAGTATCAGTTGAAGAAATTGTACTTGTGTTCATATAATGTCTGAAAAATAAAGGTGTAACTGAGTTTACATTTTCGTGAGTGTAGGAATGGAGACGTGTGTAGGCTCTTCTGCAGTAACACAAAACTACAGTTGATAATTGCCTCCTTGTAAGAACTCGCGTTGAAGAAAATCGCGAAACAAAAGTACGATCATATCATAAAAAATTTGGCCCGTCGTCCAACACTGTATCTTCACATCTGTCGCTAAAATCGCGTAACAGGCAATGCGTGTTTGTGAAATTTCGCGTTACACAAAGAGCTTTCGCCTGTTCATCAACTGCGTTATAGCCAAGTCGTGAAAACGAAACACGCCCAACAGCGGAACCTACTCTACCCTATTTCGGTCATATTTTTCGCTCCCTATTAAATTCGAAATCTCCCCCTTCATACATCTCTTCTAGTACACCAGATTACTGTGCAATGAGAAGATAAAAAATTTCCTACCTTATTTGGAATGCCGAAAGAGAAAGTTTATTCTGAACAGATTTACTTACCTGTGCTATACAAGCTTGAACCAAGTTGGGTGGAAACATATTTCTGCAACAGAAGGAAAGCAATTGAAGTGTATGTCCCTTAGCGTACGTGGAATCACTTACATACAGATCATGACCTTACTGCTGCTGACAATTTTCCTGCGACATGCTGCTGGCAGTGCCAAATCCAAGAAATGCGTGTTAAAGCAAACGTCTTTGCTGTTTCTGTAACATCACGTAAAGCGCAAGACTCTTCTTGTTTTATAACTGATCAGTACATTTTCTTCGAAGTGGCTGTCTGTTTCTCCATCCCATCAGTTTTTTTCTTACGTTGCCTCAATACTTCAAGACGAAAATTAACCAGAATACTGTTTATAGATTCGCTTCTTACCACACACTAAACACAACCAGCTCCAATATAAAAACCTGGTGTTGTCCAGGAAACACCAAAATTTTTTTGAGATCCGTATGAATCACGGAATTACAAACTGTGGGCAGAATGTAGGATTTCTAAATATCAAGCCTAGTGGTACATAAAAGTATTCACAGGGCTTCAAAAGTCTAATAACTATTTTCCAGTCGCCTTATTTAGTCACGGCGCCGAATATTTTAAGATTACTGTGATTTAAGAAATGGAAGGCAGGTATAAAGGTTAATAGGTTATTGTGACGTACTAAACTAGTATTTTCCTGAAAGGACTAAGAATAACGAAGAAATCTTTGTCTCCAGACCTATTCGACACTAACACCATTCAAATATGAAGCACAGTGCAACGGCTGAACAGTGCTTATTGTTTTATAACAATATATTTTCTTAATTATTCTGTCATTAGATCTGTGCGTCACCTCGTAAGGGTTTCATGTGGTCTCACAACACTTTTTAGTCAAACGCAGCAAATTTGAATTATTTTGATTTGCCCACAGATTCGGATTCAATAAACGTATTTAATTCCTGATTTTAATATCAGTTCTTCAATTTAACATCCAGCTGCAGGCTTCAAGAGAGTTCCCTCAAAAGCTACATTTCTGTCAGTAAAATTTATGTGAGAAATTTGGAGTCACCACAGCTGCGAATGTGAATACTCCTGTTTTCTGGAAGGTGACAGACTGTAGTCTGATAGAAATTTACACGCCTTTCGGAGGAATTTACTCTCTCCGTCTTCACTGCATATTCATATAAATACTATATAATCTTTCCAGTCACTTTATTGAAGTAGTATTTCTTAAGTTATGTGTAATTGTGACAATTTTCATGACATTCAGTGATTCGTGGTTCATTTCACGACGCTGTCAGTAACTCAGGTTTTGTAGAATCAAACGCTAGGGCGATTAGGAAGTAATGGAAGCGAAAGGACGTGGGACAAAGTGGTCGTGACCTGATGTGAGTTTCTATACCATCGTTTGTCCAAAGGAACTGAGTAAAACCACGAAGATATTAAGAATATTCGGTATCACGAGGGGATATTCGAACCCAGGACTTGGCAGGCATGAAGCAAGTTTATTATTCACTCAGCCGCTGCTTTTAATAAATTCTTATCTTAACGAATTTTAGTGTGCACTACTTAAAAAACATTAGGTGTAGTTGGAAATATACATGCCATTAAGACACAGAAAGGGAGTAAAAAATTAGCTCCACCTATTCTTAACCTAAGCACTAGGTGGAGATGAATCTTCAAGCTCACGTCTCTGCCCGGGGGGGGGGGGGGCGCGGCCGCTTTACGCTCAAGGAAAGAACCCCGTTTACCCATTGCGTAGGACTTTGGGTGGGCCCCAGAACCGGTCTGGATGTTCAGAGTAGACATGAATCTCTTGCCGCTTCTAGAGTTAGGCCTCCGCCTTGTCCAGTCCGTAGCCTAGTCACTATGTTCACAACGCTACATCGGCCCATGTACATTGCTTAATAAAGTCAGAAAATCGAACTAAATTACTTATGTATCAATTTATAACGAGCTTTTTACGTACCTGATCAAATCGAGCAAAGTGTCAACTGTGGTGACATTTCTGGAATTTCCTGATGCATGGATTGTTGATGCGTCGCCTTCTCCCGGATGAATAACACTGACTAGGATCATGCCTAATATGACAGCAGATATGGTCGTACACAGATAATACACAATAGCCCTGGCTCCAATTTTGCCAGAAAGAGTCAAATCTAATCCCCCAATTGCAGTAATGATTGACGCAACAATCAGGGGCAAGATGAGAGATTTCAGCATTTGAAGGAAAATGTCACCCACGTATGACACATACATAACTTCTCGCTGCGTCCACGGTCCATCTCCGGTGTTACGCAAAATAACTCCCAGGACAACACCACCAAAAACTCCAATAACAGTGAGGAATGTCAACAGATTTCCACGCAAGCAGCTCTTGACCCGGTCCCGTGTGGTTTTCGCCATGGTTCTTCGAGTTTTGCAGAAAGGCGCTGTTGGATCAGGGGCGTCTCCGGATAGCGGATTCCTGCAAAAGAAAAACTTCATTTTAATACAATCTAGGGAACTGAAACAAAACAAATCCCGAGCGAATTTGTGCATGTTAGGTATGGATGAGAAGAAAACTTTTCTTGTTCTTCTTATGAAGGCGGGATTTGGAAAACGAAATATGGAGGTGTAACCCCTGTATCTGCAATAGAATAAATGCCATTATCAAATTTGAGATTAAGTTAAAGGTCAATTCGCAAGATTAGCCTCTAGTTTGCCTTTTTTTATTTTTTGACGGTCAATAATAAGGAAGGAATTTCAGGAAACTTAAAATAAAACTTCAATTTTCAGCGATTATTTGGTACTAACTCGTCACATACTAAAAATAATGATACGAAAACTGAGCACTGACACAAATATACCGCCTCGTTCATAATTCCGTTTTATAAATATACAAACACAAGAGTGAGAAGGAGGCTATTCCTAAGTTCCTCTTGGACTTCCAGGCTGTGTGTTAACCGACTGCACAAATCACTTAGAATTAAAACTAACATACGTATATTACTTCTCCACCCCCCCCCCCACGACAAGGCGATAGGCCCACATATGTGGAGCCTGGTGATGGCTGCGTAAAGCCGAAACCTTAGTAGCTCAATAATAAAAGGACAAAAAGAAAAGTTGGCTGTAGGTGATTCCCTCTTTGAGGAAGAATAGGTTTGTAACGTGCTTATGATTAATACTTTTTCCTGTTTACTGTAATAATAAAAAATTGAATAAAACCAACTGCAGTCTCGTCCGAAAACAACTTGTTTTATTTGTGTGCGGAGGATACGGTAGTTGGTTTTGTTATTTGTAACACAGCGGATTGGATCGTCTTAACCCATTGCAGTCCGAACTATTCTTATGAATTCCAGCAGTCTGGTCCAAATTAATTTTCCAGAAAGTCTCTAATTTTTAAAGTTAAAAATCAGTCACCGGATAACACGAGATAAGGGACAAACAATATAAAGGCTGTAAAATGACGCGTCGATTTGAGATCGACATCGGATAGGGGACAACGGAAAAAGCTATCGAATTTAACTCAACATTGGAGGGGAAAGAGGTGAGAAATCCATGAGTAGTTAAGTATTTGTAAATGAAGTTACGAAGTGATCAGATCAAAATATGACTGTTACCAGTGACTTTCGAGACTTGCAAGTACGGTGAAGTGCGCACTTGCTACATTAAGTTATCAAAACTCCGGTAGGGGCGCGCACGTACATGGGCTCGCCTAGGGCACCGGAAACACTTCCACAGGCCGTGCACCCAAAAAACATCCTTTTGTAATTTAAATTCTTATCTATTTAACAATCAGAAGTAGATATGTACTGACAGCGCCGTGGTGCCAAGCAACGGATGTTCACTCCTTTATTCTACCATCTGGGCTCGGAAGGAAAGTTGCTCCTTCAGCTTATACGAACTCGTAGGCCAGAGTTTATCAAGATGCTATCTAACCTAAATTGATGGGTGACCTCATAACATATCGTCTCATAAGGGGCTTTTTGATAGTACTTAACTTGGCCGTTGCCGCAACGTCGTTAAATAATATATAGATCATGCAGCCCATTAGGACTCTCTGAAGAAGTCAGTGCGGTATCTGTGCATGTACAGACTTATATACGTCATACACTATAAATAATAAGTAAGGAAGGGACACTGCAAAATGTATGTCATATCCATGCCAGGCAGAAGAGCTTTGCCATGCGCCAAAACGCTCTTGCTGGTTTTGCGACTATGGCAGACCGTATCTCAGTTTATAACAAATCCCACCAACATCTGACCTGACTTGTAACAAAAATGTTGGTTCTGTGGTTGGTCCTCTCTTTCATAATCGGGAGTTACACGATTCGAATAGATTCTCAAAAACCGGATAATATGGCCAAGGTTCAGGTTTTCCTCAGCTTCACCAAGCGAATTCTGAGATATTGCACTAACTAACTAACTAACTAACTAACTAACTAACTAACTAACTAACTCCATGGAGCAGAGGCCTTCTTGAGAAGCTAACAGTTTCTCAGCTAGTCAAGAAATTCCTCGCATTTATGGAACCCGGAGGTTCATTACCGCATTCACAAGAGCCCGCCACCTGTCCCTATCCTGAGCCTGAGATAACGCACTACATCAAAAAAAGGTAGCGATGATGTCGCTCGACGTTTATATTCTATAGACTATAATCATATCGTATGTAACTTACGGAGTCGATAAAGATTTGTTAAATAAACATAGACACAGAGCTCTCTACACTGCAACTTTAAGGTGTGCATGGTTTCCAGCAATGTGACAACTAAATTTTATGATTTGAAATACAGGATCAAAGTACTTGGCACACAAGTACACGTAACAGTTTGGAGAGGTTGAATTTGTGTGTGTGCGTGCGTGCGTGCGGGCGGGCGGGCGGGCGTGCGGGCGGGCGGGCACTAGTAGTCATAAATAAAACCGAAATCCAGACCCATGTTAAATTATTCGTTTAGGTCAAATATGTGTAACTATACTGTCTGTTAGTAGCTGTACATTAAACACGAATTCACAATTACATTATTTTAACCTTACATTGTCAGAAACTTTCAAATGTGCGAGATTTGAGGTTCCCACGGCTGTCCCCACAGCGTAATCTGCTACAAATTTGCCGAAGTTTCAGAGGAACCTTCTGCCACATCCCATAAGACGGTACTACTCAATCCCAAAAATATTTTTTATAAAGTATGTTGTTATTTATCAGAGATCTATATCTTAACATGCCCGGTTTATTTTCTTAGCATTGTTTATGTGTATTTAAAATTTTCTCTTATGTCCAACTTTATATTGCTAAGAAACAAAATTTAGACACAATAAAGGGGGTGCTGTTGCGACGTAAAACAAACCAAATTAGGTAGAAAATTTTATGGTAGTGGAACATATTAAGTAAGCTTTTTATGCAAGATCTGAGGTTTTCACAGTAGTGTTACAGAAGATTACAAACGTACCGCGATGTTAGTTTGTGTCTGTGTGTAAATACAGGGAACTATCAATCAAATGACGCAGGGTAGAAACCAGAACTCACGAATTTGCAAAATGTATTTAGTTAATGTTGTTGGTTCATGTAAGCTTTGATATTCGCTTCAAATTCACAGTTAAATACTGCTAAAGACACATGTATGTATATCAGCGTCTAATATTTAAATCTTCATTTGAACGTTGCGGCTTACTAATGTCGTATGATCTTCCAAATATCTCTTTTTGTAAATTAGGTATATTTTGTTTTGTGTGTTGTCAGCTCTGAGTTCCATGAAACAGAAGAATTGGCTGTCGCAGGCGGCAATGTTTGTGGGCTGTGAGAGAGGTTAAGTGCTTGACTCTGTTGTGCTGTTTACGTTTATAGCAGACTAAGAATGGGTAAATAATATGCCAAATTTGAGTTCTGTGGTAACAAGTATGTTTATGTTTATATCTGGTATAGAATACTGTGTTGGAAATAGGATATATGAAGAACAACAGTCATTACAGCTTATGAGTGCCGGAAGATTGCAGTGGGCAAGTCAGGTATCTAACCTCAATTCCTGGATTTTAGTAAAACGATAAAAATTGAAAAGAGATTAAAAAGGGAAATGCAGAATATATTAATGTAATACCGAAAACTAACGTCGTTTTTAAAATGTAGTATTTTATCCCAAATACAAAAGCATTTTGGAATTTGAATCAAATTAAAAAATAGCTTAAATACACGTATAAGAATGTAAGCAAATTTTTTGGTTAAGGCCTCCCTCCCCCCCCGCGCCCCCCCCCCCCGTCCCAACCCGAGATCCTGGCGATAGCCATTCCCTACAAGAAAGAAGTATTTTTGAGATGTATCTTATTTTGGATCGGAGTTTCTAAGGGTCACAAGTAAATGCTGCATCAGGTATACTGAGGTTTGGAATAGAGAACACATGAACAAGATTAGCAACGATGTTGTGATTATTATGCATTGTAGACTGTGTTCCACAGGAACGATACCTCATCACAGAAGATGAGGTGAATATAAGGTTACTCGTGTGATGTGTACGTATTTGACTAAACTCTAGCTAGCACATTTTCACAGTTCCCAAGTTTCGCTGCGAAAGCTTCTCTGAAAAACTGTGTTGGAATCATGCACAACAGACGGAGACATTCGTGTGTTCTCATGCCCCTACATGTGTGAATAAACTGGACATTTCTCTGTGTTGTAGTGTCGTGTGCTGCGATGCTTTCGATTGGCCTGGAATGTTACTGAATGAGTAAACATTTATTTCAGTTTCGTGTGTGGAAGGTGATTAGAGGGTTAATCCCTGCAAGCTGGCGAAAGAAAAAAACAGGAGAGACAGAAGAGCAGATAGGAACCGCTACAGATGGCAGTTGCTGCCCTTGACGGTTCAAAGTAGCAGTGTAGTCACCTCTCTCTCAGTGATGCCAATGCCACGTCGCTAGATAGAGGTAAGACGTTACTCCAGTCTTTCGAACTGTTTTTCGCGATGACAGCAGTAAACTTACGATTGCTCAAATTCTCTCTGACACAGACGTAAGCAGTTCTTGCAAGTGAGAGGGTGAACGTTACAAAATGTGTTTCAATATCTTATCTCTTTTGTTGTTTGTGGATTGTGTCGTATTACAGCAAACAGCAGAATTAGCGAGAGAGGGATTCTTTTCCGCTGTTAATTCTAAAGCACAGATAACATATAAAACGAAATGAGTGAGTTTTCCTAAGCTATCTGTTAAATCCAGCCACCTTAAATAAGAACACTGGCTTGTAGCATGTGATGCCATGTACAATGGTAGAGATTTACCATCTTTTCAGGGGAAAGTGTTGCCTTCATTTCCAGAGTATATGAGTGTTGGTAAATTTCTGCCAGGCTACGCCGTTGCACAAGCCAGACGACGGTATGCACGGAGTTCACCTTATGTTCCTTGCAGCATAACATAGGATGTGCCGCATAAAACGCAACCCATTACTCTAAACCATATATTTTATTTTCATTTTTTCGAAGATAAGAAGAATGCCACAAACAATGTGTAATTACAGCAGGTCTTAAAAATGCCCCCCTTCCCAGTCTCTTCAAAGAACAATGGTTCCACATTTCGTTTTAGAGACACTACGGACTAAAAGCCGTTTTGAAGAATGCAGAGAGGGTTTTCATGCATTGAGTGTGGGTTTTCAACACTACATATTCTACTGTTTTGACTATTCACGTATCAACTCAAGTGGAACCACGCTTCGTCCGTAAAAAACAAATTGTCCAAAATATAAACTCCTTCTTGTGAAAATACCTGTTGTCGATTACAGAATTACCGCCCGTCTGTTAGCCAACAAAACTGAAGCAAGGCCACTGAGCTTGTGCTGAACGACTCAGCAAATCTTGGAAGTGTCCATTGCGGCGGAGGCGCGGCTTCGTGTGTACTTGTTTCAACATTTATAGATGTCTGATCTGTGGGTTGCGTCTTATGCAGTACACCCTGTATGAACGTTCTTCGTTGTGTTGCAAAGCGAGATAGTTTTGTTACTGCTACTGTATATTATGAGGGACAATACAAAGATTAGATTTGTTTTCTTCACCCAGAAGGCACGTTTTTTCTTTCGGTATCATTCCTCCGTTGCTCCACATTCATTCACGTACCAGCGACGTTATATAATCTTAGCCATTAAAACAACACTTAACACCCACCGCGGAGGCCTGGGTTCGATCCCGTGTCAGTCCATGTGGAATTTGTGATGGACAAAGTGGCACTAGGACAGGATTGCCCCGAGTACTTCGGTTTTCCCCTGTCAGTTTCATTCCACCGGTGCTCTACTACTTGGAAAGGACAAAAGTAATAATTGTCATCTTCACCTTCATCATAGGGTTGCACAAGAAGCCTTAAGACTGCGATGCGTCCCTAGTGTCTGCTGCGGGGCTCTTCACCACTTAAAAAACACATAACACGCTTATAATTAAGTACCATCATCAGGCAGTTTACTGGTCGTTGCAGAGTAAAATACTCAGCTCGTACTTCGCAGGACACTGGTTATCGCTGGACCGATTATGTGCGGTGAATTTGTCGTGTCTTTCCCAGGCTATGCTTACATCTACTGAGATCGTATTTAAGACAGACCACGATTGCTCCCATCTGCTGTTAATATTCACGCCCAATTAACGTATTTCGTCCAAGCGCACAAATCACTTTTAAATCACTGGTAGGCTACATCAGTAACATAATTAGCCACTAGACTTTCCTTTGTTAACCACCTCCCTGAAGATGTCCAGTGTAGGTCGAAACATGTAGGAGTATCATGTATTCATAAAACAGTTGTTTTTTATTGTTGTGCAGTTGTTGAAATAAATATTGTGTACCGGTACTTACTGCTACGTTCCTACTTGTTCCGTACGTAGGTAATCGCGTATAAAGAGTCGTGTAAAATTATCTGCGAAGGAAATACTGCTTATTGGTTCTATAAAGAGCTGATGATGTTAAATATGTTCATTATACTGAGGTCTGCTATTATAAGAATTTTTTCTCAGGTGTGTGTATGTGTGTATGTGTGGGTGTGGGTGTGTGTATGTGTGTGTGTGTGTGGGTGTGTGTGTATGTGTGTGTGTGGGTGGGTGGGTGTGTGTGTGTGTGTGTGTGGGTGGGTGTGTGTGGGTGGGTGTGTGTGTATGTGTGTGTGTATGTGTATGTGTGTGTATGTGTGTGTATGTGTATGTGTGTGTGTGTATGTGTGTGTGTATGTGTGTGTGTGGGTGGGTGTGTGTGTGTGTGTATGTGTGTGTATGTGTGTGTGTGTGTGTGTGTGTGTGTGTGTGTGTGTGTGTGTGTGTGTNCTCAGTGCGTACCGCGCTGTAAACACTGTCCACTTCGGTTATAAAAACCAATCTCTTAATGTTTTATAAGGCAAAAGTTGCTGTTTGTTCTGAGATCCGTACAAAACACATAAACGCAATGTGGGCACCACGTAGAATTTTTTAATGTTAAACCTGGTGGTATGTAAAGTTACCGCTAGGCTTTAAAAGGTTAAAGACGAAGCGTATCTGTTTTATATAAGGACTCAGTGCGTACCGCGCTGTAAACACTCTCCACTTCGGTTATAAAAACCAGTCTCTTAATGTTTTATAAGGCAAAAGTTGCTGTTTGTTCTGAGATCCGTACAAAACACATAAACGCAATGTGGGCACCACGTGGAATTTTTTAATATTAAACCTGGCGGTACGTAAAGTTACCGCTAGGCTTTAAAAGGTTAATATAGCCGTTATACTCACGCAGTTTTTCTCCAAAATACCGTTTATTCACTACGTAAAGCCGGTATGATAGTGTAACTAGGCGCATTTGTGTACATTCCGTCTTTAATTTTTTCATGGCACAAAAGTGTCAAGTGGGTCAGGGTCCCCTTATTATCGAGGCTTCACGATCACACACAATTAGACACACAGCACTCAGTAGAATTCGTCTGGACGAGTGATAAGCTTGTCGTAGAGACCACTACATACACCGCACACAACAAACACGTGAGATGAACATCCATGTTGTCGGCGGGATTCGAACCCGCCATCCCAGCATTCGAACGGCGGCAGATCCACGCCTTAGACCGCGCGGCCAGTGGGATCGGCCAGTCTTTTATTTACGCGGCGTATATGATGCATGTTGTCAACATTACAGTCCATGCGAACCACCAAGTACTACCACACAGTTTAAGAAATATTACAATCGTCGGCATGAATGTGCCAATAACTTTTAAAGCTGAAATTATTCCGTCTCTAAAACAAAACATTTTAATTCCTCCTACATGCAGCAACTGGAACGAATTGCCATGACAGAATATCCTGTAATGTTAAATTAAATGTATATTCTACTTAGCTCCAATTTCCGAACTATTTTCTAATGCTGCCTGTCGTATCAGAATTGCTGCGAATTTTGTTTTCATACATTATTTATGCTAACAGCTACGACGAAGAACCTAATAATGAAATTAGGAAAATGATCATATAGCTACATATTAGCCCTGGATTAATACACCCCCCCCCCCTTTCGTATTACATTTTACCTTTTGATGTACCGTGACCTAAATAATTTCTCGAAGGATAAGAGATCATAAATAAAGGCGTAATGTTTCTTTTACTTGAACCACACGACAGATTTAACGGGATGCAAATATTAAGGTTTTAGTGTCGGATATTACTCTGATTGCCGATCCCAGTGGCCGCGCGGTCTAAGGCGTAGGTCTGCGGCCGAGCGCTTGCTGGGATCGTTGGTTCGAATCCCACCGGGGGGCATGGATATTTGTCTCTTATACAGTGTTTGTATTGTCAGGTAGGGGTCCGTGCGACGGGCCGATCCCTCGTTCAGAGGAGCCATACCGACTGTGGTGTGTGTCTGTGTGTGATCAAGTGAAAATACTGACCCCCTACACCTACTGTGAACAAGTAGTTAGAAGAGGGAAGGACTACAATTACTGTGACTGCAGTCTTCTGGATATTAACATCATGGATGTTGTAGGTTCATACCGACGTTTCGGAGAAACGTGCTGCTTCTATTTCAATGATGAGTAATCTTGATTTTAAAACTTTCCCATTCCACAAGCCCCATTTGACTGGATTGGGTTCCTTAATCTTTTAAAGCCTAGCGGTAACTTTACATACGAGCAGGTTTAACATTAAAAAATTCTACGTGGTGCCCACATTGCGTTTATGTGTTTTGTACGGATCTCAGAACAAACAGGAACTTTTGCCTTATAAAACATTAAGAGATTGGTTTTTATAACCGAAGTGGACAGTGTTTACAGCGCGGTACGCACTGAGTCCTTATATAAAACAGATACGCTTCGTCTTTAAAGGGTTCATCTCTTCCATACACTTGGTTATGATTGGGAAAATCGTTTGGAACTGCCTACGTAACAAATACGTATTTAACACCCTTATCACTTAAATATCACGTTGGGCCCTGAAGACGGAGTCAGCGTGTTCCTTCGACATGTCAGTGTCAACTCACAACACTATATGGTGGCAGTCGTTTCAATGGACTTTCCGTTTGCTGAGAGGTCCTGAGGTGCGTAGGTAGCTAAAGTTAACACACAAGGAAAGAATATTAGTGGTCTTTTTTAAATACGATCAGCCTTATCTAGACATCAACTGCTGCGCCAACAAATCATGTTACAATCAAAGAGGCATCGATATAAAACAATTTGGCATAATAATCAGGCACCTTAAGGTTGACAAGTGTTTTTACGTCTAATTTTATCTTCTCAGACATTGGCCATTTTTAAGTGTAGGTCAGTAAGCCTGAAATACTTCGCAGGGCTTGGTAAAATTTGGAGGAGTTGGCCGACAGCCACACTTTCTGATTGCCAAGGGGTTTTATTTTATTTTGCTTTGCGATCATGAAGTCTTCGTGTTCTTTGGATGCATTTCAGCGTCTATTTCGCTGCGTGTGTCTGGAAGTTTTGGCTTCAAATGTAGGAACTCTGAAGTGTTACACGTAACTCAGGTTCAGAGAGATGAATTTTTAAAGGGACGGTTTCTCCAAGTGTGTGCTCTAGCTGTTGTAATTATTTATACCTGTTATTTCCGAAAACACACTGACGCAGTGAAAATATTGCAACGTCTGTAAAATGGAACTAAGGGCTGGAATTTTATTATGACTCCTACCCACCTTTTTTTTCTATTTTTGCAAGATATTTCCCAGTCGTTATTCTTTCCGAAACCTGAACGATACTTTCATCAGATATTTAATTTGACTTTCTCTCGACATGTCTTCATAGAATGAAAGTCTCCAAAATTAGGTTTTCTTTCTACTATCCACGCGGTTTCGATGCCCGGTGGTGTCACTGGATTCTTCCATTTACTTCATCCTTCTGGCCAGACTATGGCCCTGGGGTCGACTTAGCCTCTAACAGAAATGAGTACCAGGAATAGACCTATTTCCTGGGGGTAAAGGAGGCCGGTGCGTAGGGCTGGCAACTTTACCACCTTCATGTGCCAAATGTCTTGAAATCTGCGAGTCTCAAACTCCTGGAACTCTGGGGGCCTGTCCAGGCCTGTAATGGGACTGCTTTACCTTCTAACATCCACCTAATATTCTGTATCACTCATACCGTGCATCTTGTTGCAGTCATTACAACCACCAAATCATGCGCTCGGTTAGATACAATTGTAAACTGTGGAGTGGTGAGGCAGGCCTATACCTCGCCACTGCGCACAGTGCACAATATATTCTCCACCAGCACGAGATCTTTATGTGCGATCGATGCTGATGTTTGTGTGCATAATCCGTACGATTCTGAACAGGTGCAACGCTTGGAATGACTTATTGTCAACAATTTTAATGCTTTTAACATTGCAGCATTTTGAATTATGGTTGTTAATTTTATGTGTTTTGGAGTTTTAGTGTTTAATATTTTCGTCGCTTCCGTGCGGGCGACTAAACGAATAGTTTGGTGTCTTGGATCTACAGTCCTTTGTATCAAATGTCGCCCTGAAGATGGCACCCTGCTGCTGAAACATGTAGGTGTTTTTAATGCAGGTGTTTTATCCAGTGCATGGGTTTGTTGTTGTAATGATCCAGCTCATGTCTTGATAAAAGGCACGAACAACAAGACTAAAGGAATTTGAACGACGGTGCAATTGTATTATTAAGAAGATTTCTTAAATGTCTTTTCCAACACAAGTCATTTCATCCTCTAAAACAGGCCCACGCCAGTCGATGTTTGTAAAGATGTATGCCTAAGTCGTTGCAATTTATAGACGTGGCCTTCCTAGGGATCCAACTGTATTTAATAATTTTCAGCTTAGAGGGTCGAATGTCATGGTCGAGTGGGTAGAAATCCGGAGGTCTTGGGTTCAAATCTCGGCGTAGAAATTGACTACCCTGACAGACCTGCGTAGTGTTACTAGTCCCTCTAGGTATCTAAACGCCGGAAAAGTACCTCAGATTACTCCCCGGTGGCTTACAGCACGTGTCAGACTGATCGGCCTTTAGGCTTGGCAAGCATGTGTAGAAATTACCCCAGTAGGAATAGTTTATTCATTGGAGGCCCTTCGTAACACAAAAACAATAACGTTACGACACTAGGAGCTTCCAGGTGTCTGCACTACATTACTTGCACCTGGGAAATAGACAAGGCCTTCTGACGATTGTAACAGTAACGAAATGAGCGTAAACATTTAGCGAGTGGCAGTGATGTCAGAGTCATAAAAATTTTTATGAATGCGAGTCAAAATTCGTACTGCAAAACTCCACTACCAAACTTCTTATCACGAGCATAGCCCAAACTTATGTAACCTGTGTCTGGACGATACACGATGGAATATTATGTTGACTCAGAACTTTCAATTTGTTTCTCGCCAACCACGACATTTAAACCCATTATTCACTAATACTCCTGTCGTTCGACAGTATAAAATGTGAAAGACACAAAGCGTCACTAAATAAACCAAAAGTAAATGACATGTTAGACGATACCGGTGGCCGTGCGGTCAGAACGTAGGTCTGCGGCTGCTCAATTGATGGGATCGCGGGTTCTAATCCAGCTGACGGCATTCATGTTCATCTCGTGTTTGTAGGTAGGTAGCAACCTATGTGGCCAGCTGATTGCTCGTTCAGAGGAGTCCTACCTGGTGTATGTGTATCTAATTGAATGTGATCTACAAACGTCAACAGTGAGGGGTCTAGACGTGATTTGGGCTGTCGCGCCACAGGAAAAAAAATGTTAAGTGACAGAATAGTTGACGTGTGTAGTATGGTGCTAGTATATAGATTTTGCTGGTTATTAATATTATTAGCATTATTATTCTTTGACAGTTTTACTGTTGATAGTGTTGATTACTGTAACTTCCATACAATTACAAGGCTCATTAACACCTCAATACTAACAATATATTTGTTTTTGAATACAAGACGCAGCTACGGGTTTTAAGCAACTGAAGTTTGTTTACACGGTCCGTTGCCTTCCGCAAGCCACCCTGTCTATCAGAACTTGCATCGTTATAAGCTAAGACGGTTGCGTGTCATGTGAGTTCCATTACTATATTTGGAAGCAAAAGGAAAACAATGCTGTTCCTCATTCCATTCATGTGTAAATGAATCTCATTCTTCTGATTGCGTTCGCGATGTGTCCTGAATTTTATTAGCATAGAAGCAGAGTATGTGCAAAATAGAATCGGGTCTCTTTGTCCGGTTGGCCACATCTTCGTAACATCTGGAACACGGTAGGCAAAACATGTCGTTGATTATGGCGGGAGGGGTAAGACTAGGATAAGGAGAAAAAATGTCATCCTTTGTGACAAGAATTTTAAAGAGAAAACACATTTACGTGCAGGAATATGTAACAGGCATTACCATAATTCTTGGATTTTATTTTCTCAAGATATTCGTCAAGTTTCACCCGTTTCCATTGTCGTGTTGCTGTGTACTACTACATATGAGTACAACACGGAAAAATGGAAAGCTGTTTTTTCTTATCCATAGTACCACTCCATACGTACAAGCATGTTGTAAACCAGCGACAAATTTCCAAACATTCTTAACGTCAGCTGTAAATAGAGGTGAACGGATAGCTTAAAGCTCAGGCCCTTTCACAACCAAAAAAGAAACAGTATTGCCCAGTGTAGGTGTACGTAGTGCGATCATATTCTTTCTGTCCTAACCACGCGATGACACTACTGCTGCTAGTACGGATTTCTGCCGATAGGTGTAGGTACAGTAGATTCTGCAGACTTATTTTATGCTTGGATTAAGATAGTGGCACGTATGATTGTTGAGTGACGTCTTGATAAAAGCAAGTATGTTGCATCAGTTGCGAATTCAGCCTGCCCAGAAAACAACAGAATTCAAAGAACTGTATAGGTTCTGCCGGTATATTCGCGGTAGCGCCACTCGATGAAAAAAGAACGCATCATATTGTAGACTGAAAGGAGTACCTGCAACAACACATATACTGGAATTTCAAAATCTCGTACAGCGAGTTGTCTAGACAGCACAGCAGTGAAAAGAATTTACACGTTATGAGTCAGACCGACTTAAAAGGAGAAGCGTCCGACTCTTCGGCCTGAGTGCGGGCTCAGCAAAAAGGAAAGTTAAAATTGAAAAACTGGTATGACCTTCGGGCAGCCCAGGATGCGGAGATCCGAAGGTGCTTCAGTGTTACGTCATACGTACTTTTCCTACCTGGTTACTGCTCCTTTCGTTCCAATGCCTGCAATTGTCAATGTATAAAATACCTCATTCTTTTAACGTTAGTAACACATTTTAGCCATTAATTAGGCTGTTTTATTTATTTGAGACATAATTTTATTTTATTTTAGTCTCTACAAAAATGATATTTTAAAAATGTACATGAAACTGCGCTGATATGAAATTTGCGGATCTGGAAGTTGTGTAATTCTGGAAATCTCTGTAGTTTAATTCGTAAAAAATGAGGAATTATGTTATTTCGTTCAAGTTCGATTAAAAGATCTAAAAAATATTGATTTCCTCTCGAATAGTATGGCTTTAAAAAGTCCATAAACTTTGTAAAGGGGGAAACCCATCACAATCTGGCAATTTTAAGAAAATATAGTTAGGCTCATCAAAATATTAATGTTGTACTTTCCTGCTTAGAAGCGTCACATAATCTTTCGGCCATACTATCTGTGGAAAATCGGTGAGCTAGCGGATAAAACTGATGATAAGGAAAACAAAACGCCGTGGTAAACACGAAGCTACCTGAATAAACATCACGGTATGACACATGGTTTAAGGTCTTCACCATTCAAAATCTTTCATGTATTTCGAGTTTTTAAACTTAGTTCACGTATTATTAGCAAACACACTACTTCTAAAACTGACACACACCCCTAACAGTGAACGCGATCTACTGGAAGAAAGGAGAATTTTCTATTCGCGGTAGGAATGTAAGTAGTTTTTTTTATCTTCAATGTTTATACGGGCTATGCAGCCCACCAAAGTTCTTGTCCAGTTGGTGCTGAGTTGTCTTTCTCCGGCTTAACAGAGCTGGGGTGTGAAGATAACCAATCTGTGGAATTATTCGTCCACTCAAATTTACGTCTTCGTAACATGAACCTTATTTCAGAACAGTGACAACTTTACGGTTTTACTTTAAATTAGTACCCTATCGAAGATCTTGCCCGTCGAATTTCAAAGAATTTCAAGAATAGAGCTATTTTGTTTGTTTCCTTCTCCACAACTGTTATTAATCTTAGATAGTGATTTTTCAATACTTATAAGCAGGGCTGTGGAGTCGGTACACAGAAGCTCCGACTCCGACGCCAACTCCTCGATTTGTAAAACTTCCGACTCCGACTCCTCGATTTTTAAAACTCCGACACCGATTCCTTCATAAAAACTCAGTTTGTATTAATAATGGTAAATCTATGAGACATTTCATCGCCACCACATAAATCATCGGGCTACTTTTTTTACTTATAACCTATATTTAAGTATAAATCTAATTGTTACTGTAGCTATAAGGGCTCTAGAGTTGGAGTATCTAGTTAAGATTTTAGACTGAGGTCGGAGTCGAAGACGGTACATTTTTACCGACTCCGAATCCACCTAAAATTCCTTCCGACTCCGACTCCACAGCCCTGCTTATAAGTCTATGTGTTCCAGATGTTAAACAGTCATCTTCAGGCCATTCTGTTTTACAACAATGTAAATTAGATTGTAATGTAAATTAGACTGTAGTTACATGAATCTAATTTGCACTGCTGTAAAACAGAATGGCCCGAAGATGACTTTAACGGTTGAAACACGTAGCGTTATAAGTACTGGCAAAATCACTACCTAAGGTTAATAAGATTTGTGAAGGAAACAAATAACACTTTTTCTTCCTGAAATACAAACGCAACGGGATACATAACGTTAACAGACAGAGCATTTTTAAAAATTTCCTAACACAGGATTTTCACGGCATATTATTATTAGTAGTAGTAGTAGTAGTAGTAGTAGTAGTAGTAGTAGTAGTAGTAGT
>BLKM01009860.1:177389-354742 GCA_013340265.1 Coptotermes formosanus | reverse complement strand
TAGTAGTAGTAGTAGTAGTAGTAGTAGTAGTAGTAGTAGTAGTAGTAGTTCGTTAAAACAGAGTTTGCGCTGAACTGGGGCATTTTATACTCATCTGTGTTTCTTCAGAGTATAGGGCTTATGCCCCAGTACTTTTATATTTCTTTCCCTGTAATATGGTTTTCTTTTGTTTGTTTGTTTAGTGTTTGTTTTGTGTATTTGTGCTGTTTTTGTGTTGTATGTGTGTTTTTGTGCTGGCTTTATAATAGGCACATGTGCTGTGAAGCCTGCATGTTAATAAATACCGATTGAATTACTATTATTATTATTATTATTATTATTATTACTACTATTACTGTTACTATGTGACAACAATCTCGTTCCCAGCATTGAATATTGTTTTCGAACGGATTTCATTACCAGACTTTGTATTATTTGAGTTTCACTTTCTCCTAATTAGGTGTTTATGGTATCACATTTTCCTACTTCACGCCATTATAGTAACACCGACTGACGTGTACTGTACCTGTCACCAAGCTCCTATCTATGATCTAACTGTCCGCGTGTTTTATTGTTCTTATGTAGGAAGTAACCTAAGTTAAGTTTCATGCTACTAACCTATCCTCTGTGAATCCTTCGCTTCCGTGTTTTTGCACTGTTCCGTAATCCAGATTCACTCACTAGTCACCACGAGTGTCTTAGCAGATACTGACTAGGGCCTCACGCGCCGCGTCTTGCCTTAACAGCGCGGTCGTTCCCACTCGACACCAGTCTTCAATATCGCAATGCCACTGCACGCGGAGAAGGGGGACTTTCCCGCAACTCCCACATTCTTCTTCACGTCCTTAATTTATAACCAGTTTATACTGATCTCTACACTAATGTTGCTATCCCTCCCTCCCTCCCTCCCCCCGGCCCCACTCACAAACAAACATTATACGAACAATTTCGCGCTTTTACGGTTGTGTCTATTTGGTTCTTTTACTACTATGTACGGAGCGGCGAGGTCACTTGACGTCAATGGAGGTCTGGTAGAGCATAGGCGTGACTTGAGGGGGAAATTGGAGGCAAATACCCCTCCAATACTTTTTTCTATCAAAGAATATTTTTTGCTACTGATTTGAATAGGGGCAAATAAAAATTTTTGGCGAGAGTGGGGAACGGGGTATATATATATATATATATACGTATATTAAAGATTGGTTCAAACAAATCTTTCCCCCTCTTTCAAATTGGATTCCTTCGTAAATTAAAGTTCCTAATACCTATGGTCGATTCTTGCCCCCCCCCCCCCGGACTCCCCCAGTGTTATTAGCCAAGTTACGTCTGTAGGGTAGATTGATCATAAATTAATCCTTATGGCCGTAGGAACAAGAGGTCTTGGCCATGTTACGGTACGTTTCTGTCGATGTTGCATTAGACCTCCTGTCACTACGGCGTGGTTCATCTCAGGTTGCGGTCCGAGCCCGCAGCGCGCAGGTGGGGAGTCAGGTGCTCTGATACAAACAGCAGAAACGGACACTCCTGACACTTATTTTAATCACCGGAAGTCATAACACGCGGGTTATTTCTCCCGTAACAAGGCTAGAGCTGTATAAAAAGACAGCAACTGTGCTCTGCTTTAACACAACATTTTTAATACATGACGAGGAATAAGACCATCGAAAATTTCCGCCAATAAACCCAGATCAATAGCCAAAAAAACTGAAAAATTTTCTTTAGTCTAACAAAAATGCGTCATCGCTATTCCATATTATATTGGCTGTTTTTTACCTTCAATCAAAAAAGTTGTTCAAAATGCAGTTCTTGTGCTTGCAGGCCTCACACCTCTTTAAGACATTTCGAGATAAATGATGAAGTACTTCTTGGGAAATTCTACAATGCATAATAACACAGTACAAAATATGTTACAGAGAAAAAAGGTAAATTTAATGATCCTCCTATATGCTTAAGCCAGAATCGGCAATCATCAAGGAAAACGCACGTAAACAGTACACATTACTTGAGTTTACCTTAAACGTTATTGCCTTATACAAACTGACCTACTACGGAATATAACCGCATGTTATTATGTTGCCAAAGTCTATATAAATATTCCAATATGCCCAGCCAATAAAGCACTATTCTGTGCGGAATGTACAATGATATACGAGTATTAACATATTTTCGACTTTTATCGTAGAGGTGAGATTCGGTTAAAATAACGATACACAAAATGTTAAATGGTAAAGAAAGCATGTATTGTTTGTACACAGCACATTGTTTACCATAATGTCATGTTCATGTTTGTCTCTTGTGAGTGTTTGTGTTGTCAGGTGGAGGTCTCTGCGACGGGCCGATCCCTCGTGCAGAGGAGTCCTACCGACTGTGGTGTGTGTTGAGTGTGATCAAGTGAAAAATAAACAACCTCGAAACCTACTGTGAGTAGGTAGAAGAGGTAAGGACTCCGAAGCGAAACGAAATTTTACATGTTGCCCCTGATGATTGCTAAATCTGGCCGAAACATGTAGGTGGAGCTACACTTGCTCCTGTGCAAGTCAGGAAGGCATAGAGAGGTAGCAGATGCATAGCTCCACACATTCTTAACCTCGTCACTAACTGCAGGGAGGTAAACGTGTTGTAGGACTACTGACAATGCTTGTGTTCTCCATAAGGTCCTGCATATCCCGTTGGTCTTAAGTCTAGAATTACAAATGCAGTTACATTGTGAATTATGCATAAATTCTTCGGAGATGTTAGAAACGGCTCGCCCAACATATTCTTTCAGTTTGTTTGCCGTGTGAGCATTACTGATATACATTTTATCTTTCAGCCTTTTTCTGCTATTAATACATCCGTCGCACATTCTTGTTTATGCCCTTCACTTATTCTGTATTACGAATTTTTTGATCAATCTACCGCTGATTGCCTGGGTATATCAACACCAAGAAATTTAGTGTGGCATTTATGGCTGAATTCACGGTATAATAAATGTATAGAGTGTAAGTAAATTAGGAACACACGCTGTACAGTAACCTAACTGTACCGAGTACTCAGTGCCAGTTCACTAGTAGTGAAACGTTAGCAATGGTGTTACCCTGTGTAGGACAGTCATGTTTGCACGGAATAAGTCGTAGATTGACAACTGTGTATTATTAAAGTTGGGGTCACTTAATGCGGATACACTTGTTATTATTAATGACGAAAAAACTATAAATAACGTCATTGCTGTATACTACTAATAATACTAATACAAATACTAACACCAACAGCATCAATAGTAATAATAATAATAATAATATATTATTATTATTTGTTATTTTTGACAGCTTTAGTGGGCCTAGGCCTCCTGTATGAGGATTTCCTTCACACTCAGTTAGGCACACCACACTCGGTAGGGCTCCTCTGGACGAGTGATCAATCCATCCCAGAGACATCTACCTGACAACACACGACACTCACAAGACACAGACAACCATGCCCCCGGCGGGATTCGAACCCGCAGTTCTAGTACGCGAACGGCCGTAGACCCATGCCTTAGACCGCGCGGCCACTGAGATCGGCAATAATAATAATAATAATAATAATGATGATGATAATAATAATAATAATAATAATAATAATCATAACAACAACAATAACAACAATAATGTCTGCTGCTGTTAGATGTGTGTCTGTTACGGATGCGGGTCTTCAGGAATAACAGAAGACATGTACGTATAATGTAAGACCAAGGCGCGTGCCAGTCTTGGCATATTGGATACTTCTCATTTGGTTTTGCTATTTAACCCACTGTGGACACATTTTTCTTTTGTTTTTGTTTGCCGTTGCGTACACATTACGGAATTTTATTACTATTGTGGGGGTGTGTTATTACTTTCTTTAGAGAAGTTATTATTTGCACTTCTACATTGGCTTTGTTGATTGTATCGCTCATATACAGCCTCAGATCTTCATCATATTGAAATATTTTGCCTTTGCTGAATAGACAACAACATTTTCTACACAATTTTTAGATACGTTCGTAATCCATCTACACATTAAACTTCATGCTCCTACACACAGAAAATGTAGTGTGCACCGTGTCCGTGCACTGTATTACACGAAATAATAACACCAACTAATGCACCAAAAAATATATATAATTTGATTCTTAAAAGTCTCCTAGATGTTTTGGCCCTGGTGGGCCGGAACATCTAGGAAACTTTTAAGAATAAAATTATATATTCTTTTTGGTGCTTTAGTTGGTGTTGGCACACAGAAAATGAGTTACTGATATTACAGTTGCCCGTTTTATTTTCCTTATTGATGCATCGTGTAAATCATATACAGGTATGCGACAGATCATTATCTTTTATCACTGTTATCCATTACTAATCATGACAATCGTGGTAACTCCAGTAATCGAAGGAGCCATATATGTGTAAGTCTTACATGACATGCTTGTTATCTTGTCCAGTTTGAAACAAAATTTATTCTTCTCTACGGATTTTAATTAAAAAACCCTAATAAAAGATTTCACAAACGTCCATCCATGCGGACAGACGGACGGATATGCGAAGCTAATATTATCTTCGCAAATTTCCAACCAGCTTAAAATCGATTTTTGTTATTGATCGATTAAGTAATTGTGCTACTTATAAGTCATAAACTAACCAGTTTTTCTTATTTTCATTATTGTTACAAGGCGTTGAAGTATGGAAATATACACGGGATATTCCGCTAGTTATTACCACTATTCCTTAAGGACTGAAATTATTTAACGTGTTCTCAGGACATGCTGGGATTGGGTGGGTATGGAATGCTTGGGGGAGTAGCCAGTAGCAGCTAATAAACTCAGAAGGGCAGGGCCGTAATTTCAACACCTGTAATAATTTCTAGACGCAAAAGACTTGTTCATAATTAGTTCTGGTAGCGGTCTCCTAGATTACGGTGACATTTGGACATACCGGTGGACAAAGACATTTCGGTAAAGTGTGCTGCCTCCAACTTATAACCGAAATGATTAGGACACTGATGTAAGTTACATGGGCAGGCTGCAAGGAAGGCTGACGGAAAGTGGCGATGATATGAAACACGGTCCGGGCCAGCGAAACATGTGTACAAGGAACGTGAGAACATGAAACACCCCCATATTCAGTGCGCAGACTGAACATAGGCATACTCGTAGCCACACATCAGGCATAATGTGTCTATGAGCAATCAGAAACATTATGAAGAAGCTAAATGTGAGATCAGCCTATATGCAACAAACTTCATGTCGAGAGAATCTGCATTTAAGTTAATAACTTAATTAAATTACATATTCACTAGTATGCTGATGCCCGGCGACCCGGGCAGTCTAGGAACACCGACTTACATATTTCCTTGGAATCTCCGCAACCCGTGAGGGCAAGGCACACTTCATATATGCAGTTAACTGTAGAAACCCCACGACCCGAGCAGGGAAGACATACACATTTACTTAGTTACCTTTGAAACCTCGCGACCCATGGGGCAAGGCACAGTTCATGTAAGCAATTACTGCGGAAACCCCGCAATCCGGGCAGGTAAGGCACACCCATTTACTTAGTTACCTTTGAAAACTCGCGACCCGTGGGGGCAAGGAGTACTTCATGTACGCAGTTACTGCGGAAACCCTGCAATCCGGGCAGGCAAGGTACACGCTTTTCCGTAGTTACCGCGGAAGCCTCGCGATGTGGGCAGGCAAGGCACAACCGTTTACGTAGTTACCGTGGAAACCTGAAGAATGTATATGCCTGTGTATTATAATTTCGTAGTGGTGCCCGCAATTATCGTGAAAACCCGAATAATGTGTATGTATGTATGTATATTATACTGTCGTATTAGTTCCCGGCGAAACTTTACCTACTTAACGTGGCAACCCCAATTAGTCGTGTCTGTTACATACCATCCGCGTGTCCGTCAAACTAAATTCTATGTCTTGTCTTTTCCTGCCATTTTGTGCCGGTCCATGAAACTACTATGTGGGAGTGTGACAGAGACTGACAATGCTGCAGTGTATATAAGATGGGCTTACTGCTTGCAGAAGGCAAAAGTTTGAAGCATTTGAAAGAAAAGCCACACTATAAAATCCCATACCATGATTTCATTTTTCGTGGATAAGGACTCCGCAGCAGACGCTATGGCCGCAACGCAACTTTAAGGCTGCTTGTGCAACCTTACGATGAAGCTTATTATTATTTTCCTTGTAATGGAGCACCGATGGAATGAAACTGACAGGGCAAGACCGAAATACTTGGGGAAAACCTGTCCCAGTGCTACTTTCTTCACAACAAATCCCACTTGGACTGACTCGGGATCGAACTCTGACCTCCGCACTGGGAGGCCGGCGGCTAACCGCCTGAGCCATGGCACGGCATTAAATCGTAAGTTACACCAAAGAGAACATTGTTTATGAATATTTCTTTGCTATTTTATACCTTTGTGATTAACCATTTAAAGACTGAGATTATGCTGAATTATATATTACAGGCTCATTTCGTACCGCGCAGTAAACACCCCGTCTCGGTTTTAAAAATCAACCAGTTAATGCTGCATAGGAAAATAATCGTGTTTTGTTCCGAGACCCGTGCAAAACGTTTAAACAAAGCTGAATTATATTACAGGCTCTTTTCGTACCGCGCAGTAAACACTCCGTCTCGGTTTTAAAAATCAACCAGTTAATGCTGCATAGGAAAATAATCGTGTTTTGTTCCGAGACCCGTGCAAAACGTTTAAACAAAGCTGAATTATATTACAGGCTCTTTTCGTACCGCGCAGTAGACACACCCCAATAGGATTTTAAAAATCAGTCAGTTAATGCTGTATGGGAAACAATCGCGGTTTGTTCCTAGATCCATACAAAACACGTAAATAAAGCTGAATTATAGTACAGGCTGTGTCCGTACCGCGTAGTAAACAGCCCGACATGGTTTTAAAAATTCATCAGTTAATGCTGTATGGGAAAGAATCGCGGTTTGTTCCGAGATCGATACAAAACATGCAAATAAAACTGAATTATAGTAAAGGCTCAGTCCGTACCACGCTGTAAACACCCTGTCAGGGTTTTAAAAATCAATCATTTAATGCTGAGTGGGGAAAAATCGCGGTTTGTTCCGAGTTCCATACAAAACACCTAAATAAAGGTGAATCATATTACAGGCTTAGGCCGTACCGCGCAGAAAACACAGTTCTCTGTATTTACGTCTCCTGACATCTAGTGGCTGTCTGTGGAACTCCAACGTTCTCATAGTTGTCCTGCCATCTGGTGGCAGCACATGGAATTCCAAGCGTCACTTACCCTTGCACCTTACTCAATTTTATATTAGACTGTGTTGTGTAACTCTCGAAGTTTTTTTCCTGTTTATGATTAATTTACTATTATTCTTTCAATCGATAGTGTAGGTTGTATTATTCTTCAGCCCTTGTCAAATCACATTGCTCAAAACAATTTTGTTGTTATTTTTACTATTACCATCATTGATGTATTTACAGGACAATTTTATTCTTCGTCAGTCACTGTTTATGTTTCGTAGAATTGTATTAGCTATCCTTATCACGGGTTAAGGATTGTATTGTTAATCGTGTGCAGTCTTTCTTTCTTGCTTTCTTTCGATTTATTTTTCTCTTTTAAGGAAATTATTTTTAATGGCTTCTTTTCTTGCCCTGGCGTTGTACTTGCCGTCATTAGTTGTTACTGTTTTGTTTTTCTTCGTTTTTTTTATTGGTTGGTTGCTTGTTGATTGTGTTGGTGGTGGTGGTGGTGGTGGTGGTGGTGGTGGTGGTGGTGGTGGTGATATCGTCGTCTCCTTGCACTCGTGCTGGCTTCGTAATTGGCCGCTCGGTTAGTAAGCCAGCACGCAGGGAAACAACTGAATTGCTGCACTACTACTACTACTACTACTACTACCACCACCACCACCACCACCACCACCACCACCATCACCACCACTACTAATTATTATTATTATTATTATTATTATTATTATTATTATCATCATCATCACACCTGCACTGGTCAAAATGACTACCTTGTTCCTATCCAGGGCATCAGTATACATACGGTACCCATCACAAAATTAAATATGACGCCGTGTCGTCTGGTACATGTCACATCCCACATTAATCTACGTATTCAACGCCGTCAGAACCTGAAATGCCACTTCACATTTTAATCACTGTGTTTATTTATTTTAAATTACTTCTGTTTACACATCCATAAAATTTTTGCACAAATTTAACAAGGGAATGAATACTTTTTAAGGGAAATGGCCTATAAAAATGCAAACTGCTTGAGTTCATATGGATCTGTTGTTATTTACTCGGACGCAGAGACAAAGGGCAGTACTTGTAAATAATACGAAACACCGTTACTCAACTGACAAACTGCCAGTAGGCAGCCTATATCATCATACATTTCCATGACGTTAGAGAACATTAAGTGGCATGACATTACAGTATCATTCACGTTCTTAATTCCCGGTCTGCTTCAATTACATGTGGTTAGACGGGCTAACTGATACGGATATTCCCATTGCATCTCGTTCATACATTTTGCCACGGTCAGCGCTGTCGAGCGTTAATTTAAACAGCTCAGCACTCTTAGCTTCTACTACTTAGTTTAATAACAGTAGTCCCCATTTCTGAAAATGTGTATCAGATCTATCTTTGGAATAAGCTTAAATATAATTGGATTCTATGCCGATGCTAACCAGAAATTAGAAACGGGTCCAACATTCTGCATAAAATATCATTGCTTCTTTACCCAAAAACTTTGAGCTTCGAAATGCTCATGGAGATGGCAAGGAAGATTCCAACATTTTGGGATACCGTGTATAATTATGAATTTATACGAACGTTTCGGGGGGTTGCTTGCATCCATTTTCAGGTCGATCCAAGAAGAAGTTTCCCTGCTACCCTTAAAAGGAAACAACATTGTCCTACAAAACTTTGGCATGTATATGCCAGCCTACATGGCATCATAGCCAAGAATACTTGACTTTTACTTAACAACGCCCTGCCAGCTGCACAGGTCATAAAGAAGAAGGACTTCAGCGATGTGGTGTCTTTTATTTTGGTAAATATCAAAGTTCTGGAGGAATCCGATTTATCCATCTTCAGGGCAAGATGATGATTGAAGCAGCAGGAATATTCACATTCCCATGGCATTAGAAACTCATACCCTGCCTATGCTTTAGGCTGCAGAGTCAGAGGGCAGCTTCACCGTAAGAGACGAAAGCCCGTGGAAGAAAGAAAACGTGGAACACCACAAAATACCTCAGTAAGCATAAACGGCCTCCAGCACATTTTTGAGACCGGGAGTTCGGAATACGAAAACTGTGTGATGTGATATTACACCGCCCGGTTGTTAGGAGATGCTAAACACTTGATAGTGAACCTAAACATGTAGCCTACTTAAGAGACAAAATAACAATGAAGGGAACACACATACATCATAAACGTGAGAAGCGTTTGGAATTCAGCGTCCTGATAAGTCCACGCAATTTTAAACAACTTTTCTAGGGGTTTCAAATGCGTATAATGGAAGATTGTGGTTTCTGGGATGTAACACTTACCAAGTCATACAACATCACATCCCATAACACCAGAATTCACTTATTCTTAATTTGGTATTATTCCATTTCTAACAATTTTATGAACTGGTTTGGAAAAAAGTAATAAAAAGAAGGAGGCTAACTGGATCGGTCACATCTTGAGTAAGAAATGTCCTTTAAAAACATTATTTAAGGAACGATTGAAGAAAGATAAGGAGGAGAAGAAGAGGAAGAAGATGTAAGCAGCTAATGGATGACCTTAAAGAAACGAGAGGATACTTGAAATTGAAACAGGAAGCACTGGATCACGCCCTGTGGAGAAATGGGTTTGGAAGAGGCTGTGGACCTGTTGCAAGGCACGCTACGAAGTAAATAAATATGGCAAAAAATATTCACTCTCCGAATATATTTAATGGATTTACTGAAGGAAAGATGTGTGTTATTTAACAACGCTATCAGTGTGTAAGATGAAAGATCGGCGATAGTGAATGAACAAGATATGAGTATGGCGCACTGGTGGAATGATACTGGCGGGGGAATCCCCACACAATCGTAGGAAAAAAATTCGCAGTGATGTTTCGTACGAGCATTCAGAGAATGGAAACAAAGCGTCGAAACCAAAACCTGCTGCACGTTCATTACCTGCTATAGTCTTTACGCACAGTGCTGCGAAACAGGTTGTAATGACAAGCAACTCATCATATAATATCTGCCTTCTGGTACGTCTGACCACAAAACACACTGTCAGTCTGTATTACCTGCTTAATTGGCCGGCATTCAGATTGCGTATATGTGACGCCATATTAACATTTCGATCATCAGCTATTTCTTTGGGTTCGTTGGCTCTGCCGTATTCCTTGTAATTTTCGTCAAAATGTAGATGACATAAAATATATGTTTTTAACACTTCTACAGCTATCTTCTGAAGCTTTTTGAATCCAGCAAGAATCCAGTGAGATTTAGGGTTTAGTAGGTCGTCACATAAGATGTCTGTTATTATGCTGTTATTTAAAAAAACTGAATTTGGTCTACACGCTAGCAAAAATTTCCTCAATATAGGATTTCGAAACAATCGGACCAGTGGAGACGGAGGTATTCCATTGGAAAGACGAAAGGACAGATATAAAGAAGCTAAAAATAGCTTTATCATCAATTGTAACACACTCCTACATGTTTCGACCCTGCTGGGTCATCTTCAGGGAGAACTTTTTGTTATCGTTACACTAAGGTTGCACTCTACAGATGAGTGAGAATGTGCTGTTGACTGTGTACTGCGTTGTTTGTGGAGCCATGAACTCTCTGCGGTCCCGGCCTGCATTACACTGCAGTGTAATGCAGGCCGGGACCGCAGAGAGTTCACGCCTCCAGTACACAGTACACAGTCAACAGCACATTCTCACTCAACTATAAAGTGCAACCTTAGTGTAATGATAAAAAAAGTTCTCCCTGAAGATGACCCAGCAGGGTCGAAACATGTAGGAGTGTGTTACGATTGATGATAAAACTCTCTTTGTGCATTTGTAGGTGATTAGTGTTTTTGTATAATATAGTGCACGGACATGGAACACATTAAATTTCTAAAAATAGCTGTTTACATCGTCTTGCAATACATCTAAAATTATTAAAATTATATTTAACTTCGCAAAAATATTGAAAGTGGAGATCAGGTTTGACTATTTCATGGTGGTGAAAATTTAGATGTAGATGGTTACCATGTGCTTTTTTCTCAACCCAGTAAACGACAACCTAAACAGAAACTTCCTTCAAGACATGCAATAATTGTAAAGCCTTCGTTATGCAACCTGATGCAGTCTGAACCTGCCGGACAGATATACTGACTAATGAAAACAAATTATGATTTACCATCAACAACACGTATGGCAGATCTAGTCCTTCTGCAATCGCGTGAATTTTGCCCATTCCGCCCCTCTATTTCAAAATTAAGTATCCGTCAACGAGAAGAAATTTTTGCGCGAATTTGAAGTATGGGAATATTTGCTTGCAAGACAAAAAAATATACAACAGCCTTTATTCAGGTGAAACAAAGTCAATCAATTTAACCCTTTAAAGACGAAACGTAATCTGCTTTATATAAAGACTCTGTGCGTACCGCGCAGTAAACACTTTCAACCTCGGTTATAAAAAACGAATGAGTTGCTGATGTTTACGGCAAAAGTTGCAGTTTGTTCCGAGTTATGTACAAAATACATAAACGTGATTTGAGCACTATGGAGAATTATTTAATGTTGAACCTGGTGGTACGTAAAGTTACCGCCAGGCATTAAAAGGTTAAACATATGGAAGTTCTGCAAACCAGTACTGTCTGGGATGGTAAAAATCAAGACTGCTACGCTTGCCTAATGCCGCATACAGGAAGCTAAAATAACAAACTCCATTGAGCAGGGCCATTCTGGAGCAACTGCTAGGTACAGCAGCATTACGTCCATGAAGCTCCCGTCATTTTTTATTAAAACTTTCAGTGCGAGTTTCACAAAAATTTTATGGTCCTCCTGCCTCAGTCACATGATTGCAGCTACTATGTTAGCGTAAGAATATTGGCACGTCCACCGTTCTGATTACAGAAACACATTGATCCACGCGCACACGACTTAGCGCACTCTCGCGGCTTCTGACATCAGCCTAGGCTCGCTAACATTACCTGCGCCTAAAGCGGGAGACTCTGTGGAATTAATCCTGCTGTACTCACCTATTCAAGATATTTCCCGCTTGCTGTTCGCTATCTTGGTCCAGAAAACCCCAGTCCATTCACTCTCTATCATCCTGCTTCTTCAGAGTCATTCTAATATTGCACTCCATTATGAGGACAAAAGTAATGCACATATATTTCTAGAAGTAAGCTTTTGGTAAGGGGCCACTTGGAAAACCAAAAATTAGATGGAGGGATAGTGTTTAAACTTACACATTTATTGTGTACAGCATGAGATAATAAGGTGATTAGTTAATAATAAATTGGCAGGAGTATGGAAGGAAACTTTCATGATCTAATTTCAAATTCTCCTTTGCATGAAGGAAAAAAGGAAAGTCACGAAAAACCTCAGGCCAGATAACGGGTCTCCATGCCAAGATTTGAACCCAGTACCTCCGGAGTACTAAGCAGGATGGCTATCCGCTCGACCGTAAATTTCGGGAGAAAAATAACGTTCCACTATATCATAAACCTGAAGATGGAGGAATCGGTATCTGAGAAATTAGTTTGCTTGACCACCTGATGAGGCTGTCAGCCTGAAAAAATTTCATTGAATGCAGTCACCGTGAAAGCTTCAGGAAACGCATAATTTCCGTGTATACAACACCCTTGGTGTGAGTTTGTGAGTGAGTCACAGCCTCATTCTCTGTGACTTCCGCGCTGATGCAGAAGAACTATTTGAACAGCAGACGTATGGTAGAGAGGGTACGGTCTGTGTGAGGTACACGCTGAGGCTGAAGAAACAGTTGTGCATCGAGCAGATAATATAACATAGCACAACCAGATCGCAGCACTCAGATGAGATTAAAGCTTGATAGTCTCTAAGAATAAAGAAAGGGCAAATGAAGACGTCGTGGAGTAGCGCGTGGCTATTATGGCCGCTCGTTATAATAATAATATTAATATTAATAATGTCCCTATATATAATAACCTTGTGTGAGTGAGTGAGTGAGTGAGTGAGTGAGTGAGTGAGTGAATCACACACTGCTTGCTATGTTAATGTTTGCCACGCTCCTCCGTTGGGTACAATTTTTATAATTGGGGCAGTGTGTGTTCTCTGCAAGGCACTCGTTGAGGCTGGAAAAAAGTTGAACATCGTGCATATACTACAAAGTAATACAACCAGATAGCAGCACTCCGGTAAAAGAACTAACACTTAATTTGTTCTAAAAATAAAGACAAGTTTTATGAAAGATACCGTGGAGTAGCGCGTGACTATGGCCATGTCCTACATATCCTACCATCTTTATGAAAACCTCTTGTGTCATTCAAAAGAAAGAACTCTTGATAGCGCGTCTTCTCCGAACGCGTTGTAAAATAAATTATGCGGCAGTTTTCTTCGTGGTCAAGCGATTTCTTTTGTTTATTGTTATGATGATGGTTCGAAAGTACATCAGCGAATTTCCAGTGACGATCAGTTAAGGCACATACTATCATGAATGAGCACACTCTTCCTAAGAACAATACACCAAAGTTGATTCACGAGATAATTGGACGATTATCCAAAGTTTCCTTGTCAGTTACACACCTGCCTTCTCTTATAATGTAGATGACTCCTTCCCCCCGACCCCCACTTGTAACTATCCCAGAATATTCTCTCTCCTGTTAAAATTATGCGATAGGTAACAACACAATATATTTAAAGATTCGTTTATCTTACTGCTAAATAAGCAAAACTGCATAATGAAGACCATCATGTTTGATTCTCCTCAGCTATTTTTTCGTAGTCCTTCCCTCTTCTGCCTACTCACAGTAGGTGTCGAGGTTGTTTATTTTCACTTGATCACACTCAGACACACACCCCAATCGGTAGGACTCCTCTGGACGAGGGATCGGCCCGTCGCAGAGACCTTTACCTGACAACACAAACACTCACAAGAGACAAACATCCATGACCTCGGTGGGATTCGAACCCATGATCCAAGCAAGCGCTCGGCGACAGACCTAGGCCTTAGACCGTACAGCCCTCAGCTATTGTTATAGTGTTTAAATCAGAGAGGTTTAGATGGGCGACGCACATGGCATGAACGGGAAAGAAGTGAAGTGCGTATAATACTGTGGCGAGACAGCCTGCAGGGAAGGTGCCACTAGTAAGATTCAGGCTTAGATCAGCAACAACAGGGTATACGTCAGTTCCTCGCTTGTGAGTTCATGGGTATTGGTCACACCATCGACCTAAGTATCTATGGGCGGGGAACGTTAAAATACACCTTCAAAATATAGGATGTAGGGTGTGCAGTGGATTTCTGTGGCTCAGGCTAGGGACCAGAGGTGGTATACTATGAACAATGTAGAGAACCTTTGGGTTCCATAAAATGCAAGGAATTTTTTGATTAACTAAGCAACTATTAGCTTCTGTACGAGGTCAAAGCTCCATGGAGTGATTTATTTGGTAAGTTAGTTGACTGATTAGTTAGTTATTTAGTTAGTTGTTAGTTAGTCAGTCAGTCAGTCAGTCAGTTAGTTAGTTAGTTAGTTAGTTAGTTAGTTAGTTAGTTAGTTAGTTAGTTAGTTAGTTAGTTATCTAGCTATTTTACCACAAAAACATATGCGAATTAGACTGTTTCTCTGAGAACTTCACAAATTGCCTATAGCGGGCAAGGCGGTGTTGCGTCAAATCATGCATACGGTAGGCTGCTTGTGTTTGGCAGGTACCGACTCTAATCACAGTAGCAAGCATTAGTCGGTTATGTAAGTTAAAATATATGGATTCAGATTCTCAGATAACTTACTTATCTAAAGTCTGCCTAATTTTTTCGCTTTTTATTTTCCCTCCTTCGGCTAGACTTTCTGTAGGCTGCATTTTAAGAATCTTGTCTCTCCTGCCTTTAACATAATTTACCTTCAAACGTATGAGATAAGAAAACACGTTTTTTTCCCCCGCGTATAGCAAGTATGAATTATACTGACGTTACATTAGTGAATGAAGAATATGCGACATCTTTCCATACCGATGGGCTGTCATTTACGTTTCTATTGCGTGTAAAGAATATATCAAATTTAACGACTTCACACGCATGCAAAGTATGAAGTTTCGTAGAGACTGTACACAGTCTACACAGTACAGTACACAGTCAACAGCACATTCTCACTCAACTATAAAGCGCAACCTTAGTGTAACGACAACAAAAAGTTCTCCCTGAAGATGACCCAGCAGGGTCGAAACATGTAGGAGTGTGTTACAATTGATGATGAAACTCTCTTTGTGCATTTGTTGGTGATTAGTGTTTTTGTATGACAGAGTGCACGGACATGGAACACATTAAACTGAGATAGCCAAACAAGTTGTTAAGTCTACTTGGTTTAAAGACGCTGCATCAACGATTTGTTAGGCCCCACCGAATAAAATGTAAGAAGTGAATCTGGAATCGCTATTGTTAAGTACTATAGCGGAAACGTTTTTTGACTTAGGGGTAGTCCATAAATGACGTCAGGCTCCGATGGGGGAGGGGGTTGAAATGTTCATGCTTATGTATGACGAAGGGGATAAGGGAGTTCGAAATATCGTGACGTGACAGCAGTCTTAATAAAACGAATATCATTCAGCTCAGAGCTGACTAGACTTGTCATACTCCAGTTAGGCAATCTGCCAGCTATTGATGAATGGGTAGAAGGCGGCCTGTCGTAACTGTTTCCAGTAGACCTAAATTGTGCACGTTGTGTTATATGGTGCTTTGTAAAAGGTAAAGTAAAGGTTCACCCTATAACAGGCCCTGAGGGCCCAAGAGGGGGAGTAGAGGTATAGCTCTACCCTTTCGTGAGCCTCGGTACAAGAAGGGGATGAGGTGGCTAGCCCCACGCCCCGGCCGGTCTGGACGGCTGCGGAAAATCTCGCCCCCACCGTGATTCGATCCCCGGACCGTCCAGCCCGTAGCGAGTCGCTATACCGACTGCGCTATCCCGGCCCATATATGGTTCTTTGTGGTAGTAAAATAGTACGGACTGATAAATATTTTGGCTTTAAACAATGACAGCTACTTCCTATGGGCAGTTCATTTCCTTGTGGCTTGGGCGGAGAGAGGGGTCACAAGTTTGTGACGTCATTTTGGAAGGGGGTCGGAATTTTGTGACGGAATGTGACCATAAGGAGGTAGAGGCAAATTTTACGCCACAATCGTGTAACGTCATTTATGGAGGCCCCCTTATTTCAAGTGGCTTTCCACGCAGTCGACTGGAAGAATTGAGGAAAACCACAGAGAAAATCTGCCTCGTGGAGGAGACCGGAACGGAGAAGTTTGCGTACACGAAGGAGAAATGTTAAACACCGCAACAGAGTAGTGGTTGTAATTTCGGAACTATTGGATGAAATTACTCAGGGGTGCTTTCCATGCTGCAATTCCCGTGTTTTCTACCCGCGTGCAATTGACAGGAGCACAAAAGTATATCCACAAGGACTCTAGCGTAATTACAAATGCGCGTGCTGTATGTAAGATACACGGTAAAAATCGAAACTGAAAGTGTGTAGAATCTATGTGAAGTCAGCTGAGAGTGGTGGAGTAATGACTCATAGCAGTGAGTAACTGCCGACGTTGACAAAACATCGTCTGACCCACTTGAATGCCTGCCCATGCGTCCTCACGTTCAACACAACTGTCATTTGCCTCATGCAAGTTTGCGTGCTGTTTGTCTGCCGTGAAACAGGGAATGCGTGTTGTTCCGGAGACACCTTGCGACTTACCCAGATTTTTAAACGCGTTCGCAAAATTGCGAAAAGCGACTATTAGCATCGTCATGTCTTTGTGTCTGTCCGTCCGTGTCTGCGCGCGTCTGTCCGTCCGTGTCTGCGCGCGTCTGTCCGTCCATGTCTGCGCGCGTCTGTCCGTCCATGTCTGCGCGCGTCTGTCCGTCCATGTCTGCGCGCGTCCGTCGGCATGAAACGAATTGGATCCCACTAGACGGATTTTCATTAAATTCGATTTATGAGTATTTTTCGAAAAACTGTAAAAAAATTTAAGTTTTACCAAAATCTGACAAGAATAGCGGGTATTGTACATGAATACCTACTGAATGTTTATGATAAAATCTCGCTGAATTCTTCTTAGAATGAGAAATGTTTCTGATACAAGATGCACAGAAAATCAAAATACACATTTTGTATTCAATAACTTCTCTCCGACAATCGTGCCGCCTGTGAGATAATGTGGAAAAATGTGGTACAGCGAGACAGGCCACGGATGCAAATATAACAGATGCATGCGCCTGGCATCCTGGATAATTACGGCTACAAACTCACGGGCAGACTATGTAATTCTTATTGCTTTTCCACGGCAACAACGGTTATAAGAACGCGCCTTAACCCTTTAAAACCTAGCGGTAACTTTACTTACCACCAGGTTTAACATTAAAAAATTCTACGTGGTGTCCACATTACGTTTATGTGTTTTGTGTGGATCTCAGAACAAACAGCAACTTTTGCCTTATAAAACATTAAGAGATTGGTTTTTATAACCAAAGTGGAGAGTGTTTACAGCGCGGTACGCACTGAGTCCTTATATAAAACAGATACGCTTCGTCCTTAAAGGGTTAGTGTTACATTATATGTACAATGCCTGTCTCGTTGTATTTATGATTTCCTGTACCTCTGAATCTGATAAATTCATTTCGCACAGTATGGTTTATATACTCGCAAGCACTTTAAGTGTAGTCCATCTAGTGTTAACGCCAGCGGTTCCTTCTTGCGTAAAGATTCATTTTCTTAACATCAATTCGTAACCCAATTATGTTTCTTGTATGAAGCAATGGAAGCATTTCATGTAATACTCAAATCGTGGTTTCTGCCTGTGCGTAAGACGAGAAACCAAACGGAAGCAATAGTGTAACGAGGATAATTCTTTACACGCACATATCATAAGTTGTTTAGCTGAAAGAAAGGGCTACACACCCTTTGTGATGTAAAAAACGACGCAGCAAAATGACCTGCGTTGCTCCGCGAAGTGGTATCGGCCCCGTACAAAACTGATCCTCATAAATAAGGCACATTGATTCTTGGTCTTCAAAGAGTTAATTAAGCGGATCCCAGTGGCCGCGCTGTCTAAGGCATAGGTCTGCAGCCGAGCGCTTTTTGGGGTCGTGGGTTCGAATCCCACCGGGGGCGTGGATGTTTGTCTCTTGGTACAGTGTTTATGTTGTCAGGTAGAGGTCTCTGTCACGGGCCGATACTTCTCCCGGAGGAGTCCTACCGACTGTGGTGTGTGTTTCAGTGTGATCAAGTGAAAATAAAAACCCTCTACACCTGCTGTGAACAAGTAGGTAGAAAAGGGAAGGACTGCGAAAGGAAAGAGTTAAATATCAGTGAAATGATAATGAAATGATTTTTTTCCTCAGACGTTTACCCGCCAAACGCAGCGGTCTCAATATGGTTGAAGTGTGATATTCATTAAGATATTTCATTTCAGCGTATTAAAATATGCTATACACCGATGACGAGGCTACGCATTGCTTAACGTTAGTCCATGAACACTTCCCTGTAACACTTAATGTTATTGCGAAAAGAACAACAATTTATTCCAAAGGTTGGTTGCACTATACTCAGGATAATACGTCGTTTAGCAGGCCTAGATTACTTACTAATCTTCAAGCGATATGAGCAATGAGTTAGAAACTTCTGATGTCATTACATGAGATGCACAACATGTAAAAACTGTGAGAGCAAGGCCGGAAAGAAACGATAAACTTCTTATGATGGGCCACGTAATGTGGCGTAAATCGCTAACAAGACAGATGTTGATAAGCCCAGCAAATTAAATCATTATATAGCAGACTGAGTTCAAGATAGGTTATCGGACATTTGCAAAGATAAAATCAGCACAGCTTCTATTAATTGCGAATATTGCGCGTTACTTTCAGGCAGGGCTGTGGAGTCGGAGTCGGAGTCGGATTCGGGAAAAAATGTACCTACTCCGACTCCGACTTCAGTCAAAAATCTTAACTAGATACTCCAACTCCAGAGCCCTGATAGCTACAGTAACCATTAGACTTATACTTAAATATAGGTTATAAGTCAAAGAAGTAGCCTGATGATTCACGTGGTGGTGATGAAGTGTCTTATAGGTTTACCGTTATTAATACATATTGAGCTTTTATGAAGGAGTCGGAGTCGGAGTTTTAAAAATCGAGGAGTCGGAGTCGGAAGTTTTAAAAATCGAGGAGTCGGAGTGGGAAGTTTTAAAAATCGAGGAGTCGGAGTCGGAGTTTTAAAAATCGAGGAGTCGGAGTCGGAGTTTTAAAAATCGAGGAGTCGGAGTCGGAGCCGGAGCTTTTGTGTACCGACTGCACAGTCCTGCTTTCAGGGCGTCTTTGTATTTCTCGGATTCCAAGATGCTCACACGCTAATTCATGCACACGAACACACCTCCCGACACCCACACCCACACACACCAGCAGCGTCACGCTTTCACACATGCTGTTGCACATTCACGCTCACACACTCTCGATTAAACATAAAATCTCACACGTTCACACTCACACAATCATACAAATGTATCATTACACACGCTCACATTCGCAGAGGTCCAATTCCAGTCACGCCCATGAACTGGAGGTAAACAAGGCATTATTGGCTTATGCAGTCCCAGCAAACAATATTATACAGGGTGTTTAATGAGTTGTGGACATTAATGTAGCAGATGATTTCCTTTGTCTTTAAGATAGAAAAATGTTCCTATCAACATGGATCCTATTCTCCAAAAGCCTTGAAACAAATAAGATCACGGTCTTCTGAAATATGACACCATGTAGTTTTGTGTTAACCTGTGAGAGTATAGGACGTCACGTAGAACAATGCCGTAATCTTCGCATTCACCGCCAGAAGAATGTAAGATATTCAAAACAAATTCTCAGAAATCAGGACTCTCAATATGAAGTAAGGAATTTGAAGAAGCAAATCCCGGAACAAGCACACGCCAAGGTAAAAATGAAGCTGTCTATCGGACCACACAGCAACATAATTCAGGTCTGAAATTTTTGCTGTCGGTGCAAATATGTTTTGTGCTTGAGACCTTCTCTCTTGTGGGGCGTTATGCAGTGCAGGTTGGTAGTTGGTTACCGACGATTCGGGAAAGCCTATCGGTCCCATCTTCGAGGCTGTCCCGCAATGTCTGTAACTAACTAACAATCTGCCCTGCGTAACGCCCCAGAAGATCAAAGGCCTCAACTACACCGCGGCGAAACCCTGAAATCTGCCATGGTATTTTACACTTTCGTATTATGGGAACGTACATTCTGGTAGGTTTTCTGGAAGAACACTTTGCCTGCATCTCCTCTCGTATGCCCTGCAAATGAAGGATTTTGCTATTCCGAAACGTAGGTGCCTACATATCAGACTGCACTTGGTCATAAGCCAGAATTGCATAATATGCGTCTGCAAACCTCATGTGTGCAGTGTCATTCATATTGTCGGTCTTATTTTGAGCGACCAACGAAACGACTTGGCTGCAGTTCAGTTGGATGTGAACCCGTTGTTACGTGTGAGGATTTTGCACTTCAAGTAACATTACTGACAGGCGTTAAGTGAATCCTACAATCTATGCTCTAATGTTATTCCGCAATATAAGGGAATGGGGGGAAAAGAGAGGTGCATACAGGACATTGGTGGGGAGACCTGAGGGAAGGCGACCACTTGGGAGACCCAGGCGTAGATGGGAGGGTAATATTAAAATGGATGTTCAAGAAGTGGGATGGGGCATGGATTGGATTGAGCTGGTTCAGGATAGGGACAAGTGGCGGGCCCTTGTGAATGCGGTAATGAACCTCGGGATTCCATAAAATGCGGGGAATTTCTTGACTAGCTGAGAAACTGTTAGCTTCTCAAGAAGACCTTTGCTCCATGGAGTCAGTTAGTTACTTAGTCAGTCAGTCAGTCAGTCAGTCAGTCAGTTAGTTAGTTAGTTAGTTAGTTAGTTAGTTACTTAGTTAGTTAAGGGAATGAAGTCCTATATTGAACGCCTAATAATTCTGTTTTTCTCATGATTGCTGGACTTGAGGTGTCAGCATTTAATATCACGACTGCTGTCTTCCGGGATGTCGTGTCGTGCGGTTTGGTAGATAGGTAGCAACATTTCGTAGGATCTTTCTGTCTCCATCTTCCGCAAAAAAAATGAGAAGGGGGGGGGGGGAATAGTACGTGACAGAGAAAATGGAGGACAGGATGATAATAAAGTTTGGAGCTCTCCAAAAACCACTAATATTTCGTTTTTAGCCTCTAGTGCTTCATAAGACATTGTTCTGATTAAGCTGCTCTTTTCGTAGGGACTGTAGAAACTTTCCTGGAAATTAAACGGCATGAAACCTGTGGACAGTGTGTGGTTATACAGATACAATAAATTATACAGTCTTCACAGCAGCTCCTCTATTTTAATCCATGTAATACTGCGATATGATTCGACAAAGACATATGGCCATCTTCAGGCAGTCCTGATAAAATTACACAGATAACACAAAAATGCGATAAGTAACTTTGAGTATAATAAGGAGTGGGGCCGCAGTGGCGCAGTTGGTTGAGGCACTGCGCTACAAACCGGCAGGTCGCGGGTTCGATTCCCGTGGATTTTTTCATCGGCATAATCCTGTCGGTTGCACTATGGCCCTGGGGTCGACTCAGCCTGTAACAGAAATGAGTACCAGGAATATTTCCTGGGGGGTAAACGCGGCCGGTGCATACGGCTGACAACCTTACCACCTTCATGTCTAGAAATCTGGGAGCCTCGACCTCCTGGAACCCTTCGGGCCTGTCCAGGCCTGTAATGGGACTGCTTTACCTTTACAGTAAGAAGTAGCATCTCGGAGTTTTCCATGGAAAATAATATAATTGCTGAATGATAATTTCACTCTTATATAAAATTCTTTAAAAGTAGGTATTTTATGAAGCCGACAATTACAGCACCCTTCACAGCTGTTTTGTATTTTCAAACATGCAACATGTTTTGGCTGCAAGGGCCATCTCCCGGTGTCAATAATAAAAATACTTAGAGAACATTATTTTTCATTACAACAAAATCTGTGTCACGGAATGTTTCTAATAACGTCCAAAATCCTTTAATTTACACGTGAAGTTATGGACCATCTCTGCCTTTAACTTTGTGCAATGTAATGTGCGCTCGTAAAATGGGTACTGTTAAACTCTGCTCGTATAATACTATCGACTTCGACAGTTTTCTCAAATTATAGTGAGACGTCCGTTCTACTGGGACATGGCGCCGCGTCACTAGGTGATTTATGCCCAACGTTTCCAGACAACCTGGTGGTTCCTTTTCAAGGGTCGAATGTGAAGTGTAGGATGAAGGTTCAACCGTCGAAGGTGAGACCACTAGGCTGTCTCGAAGTCCCGGGCACCAATCTCCCAGTGACGCGGAACGACATCCGACAATAATGGAGTCCTCAAATGCACCGCTGCGAAAGCCTGAAGTCTTGTCCGCATTCTATTTCCCTGGAGCCTGAACACACCCATATATATAATGGCCGAAATATCTCGCACCGTAGCCTACTTTAAAACAGAGGAAAATTTGACGCTATCCATCCCGTTGTGTATGCAGAACTATATAAATAACACTACGTAGTCCGTCTGACATAAGCTTTATTTGTTATTATTTTTTGCAGACACTACTTGTTTCAATGAAGCCGATCATTATCAAGCGCATTTTTAAAATACTTAAGTTTTAAATTACACACCACACCGTTTGCGTTAAATGACAGACCATCAAGAATTACAAGCCGATGCGATTTATATATTATATCATTTGTTAGAGCTCGCAAAATTTTGCATTTTTACCTTGAATTTTATGTTTTTGTACAAAATAAACACCTGATGATGGGCGTGATCGATACATGTAGTGTTTGAAAAATCTGTAATAAATAAATGTTGTGTCAGAGGGAACACGTAATGTTATTTATGTAAAGAAAAATTGTTTTGCAGGCTGTGTAATTTATTGAGTCTGCATTACCTCTATAGAACAAGAAAAGCATCGCATTATTTTTGTTCCGTGTGCATGAATATGGTGTTGAGATTCTTCAGAGCTGGTGAAATCGAAATGGCGATGATGCGTTTCCCCCGAGCCGGTTCGCACCGGTCAAGTCCGGAGCACCACAGAACCCAAAACTGGAGCTTTCGAACCCTCAATTCGCCCCTCCCCTTTTAAGTAGAACTAATTGCCCCAATTAAGCTAACTCGTACTTCCATGCTCTATGAAATGCTATTTTATTACGCTTACAAAAGAACTGAATTATGTCTCGTCTAATAACGTATTTTTTGTTGTTTTTACCATCCAAAGACTAGCTTTAATAGTATTTTCCCACGCTCATAGAGAAAATTCCGGGATGGGCTACAGGATGTGCCCATCAGTATAAGTTGCAAAACATCTAAGTTACTGTTGCAAATGTATCCCTTAATTCAAATCACGTTTCATTCGGATAAGTGTATATTCTACTGCCCTCTTCTCTGAAACAGGAAATAACGTACAGCAAATACTGCGAAACGAGTGCCGCCTTTAAGCCTTCTCATTTGTTAACCAATTACCTCTTTTAGGTTAAGTACGAAGGGAAGTGAGACAGGGAAATTTGCAGCTTAACTGAGGAAAGGAAATTAAAGTTTTGTTACACGGCATTTATACGATTGTTGTTATTATCATTATTTTGACTCCTTATTACAGGATAACCTACACTGGTCCAGGCGTAAACCTCGTACCTGAAGCTTATGACGTGAAAGTTTATTGCAAAATAATTTGAAATTAACTTAATAGCTTCAACGCTTCTGCCTTCACCAGATGCCGTTCCCAAAATGTCCGTCTTCTGTAATTCCTCTTTGGTGTGTTATTTAGTTAATTTAACGAAATTAATGCTTAAAATTAGTAGAAATTTCAGAGGAAAGAAGCGAAAATTTTAAAAGGAAAGTTAGTGTGCTTGAAACAAGAGCGCCTGCAAAATTTTCTGCAAGGTGTTGCACATAACCTATATGTGAAGTGATCAGATTCTTCTGTTTTCAGTACTGAAAAAAAGTGAAGACCGGACAGGACGATATTTACTGCTGCATTTCCTATTAAGAGTGATCTGAAACGTGGAGATACTGCGAAGCCAGTGCTTCTCAACTTTGCTTCAGTGTACGCTATTGGGACGGTCCAAGTAAATCAGGAGAGACTGAAATTAAATAGGCACATCAGCTTCTGTTGTAGTGTTAATTTACTGGGTGAAAACATACGTATTGTAATATAAAGACAGAACAGAACTTTTATAGGCGCCAGTAAGTAGGTTAATGTAGAAGTAAATGCTGGGAAAATATAGTATATATGTATGTTCTTGTCTCATGCATAGACTGTAGCACAGAATTACAACAAGAATGTAGATAAAAATTCCGTTGAAAATGTGGCAAAGTTCAAGTGACCGGGAACAACACTAACAAATAAAAATTCCGTTTTTGAAGGAATTAACAGCAGATTATAACTGACGAATGTCTGCTACCATTCAGTGCAGAATATTTTGTCTTCCCCTTTGCTATCTAAATATGTAAAGATTAAAATGTACAGAATTATAATTTTGCCTACTGTTTTGAATGGGCGTGGAGCTTTTTCTCTTAATATAAGGAAAGCGAAAAAACTGAGGGTGTTCGTGAACAATGTGCAGTGGAAGATTTTGGGCCTAAGGGCGAGAAAGTAACAGAACCCTGGAGAAAACTGCGTAAGGAAGAGCTTCCTGATTTGTAGTCATCGGCAAATATTATTCGGGTGGTGAAATCGGGGAGAATGAGCTTACCTGAGCACGTGGCTTGTAGGGGAAGAACAGAAATGCATGCAGGGTTATGGTGGGGAAACCTCAGGGAAAGAAAGCACCTGTGAGATCTAGGCCTAAATGGAAGGATAATATGAAAACTTGTTATAAGAAATAGGATGGAAGGGCCTGGACTGTATTTATGTGGCTCAAGATAGAAACGAGTAGCGTCTTCTTTGAACGCGGTAATGAAGTTTAGGGTATTTAAAATGCGTTGAATTGCTTAACTAGCTGAGGAAATATAAGCTTCTTAAGAAGCATTGTGCTTCAAGTGCTTAGGTAGCTAGTTTTAGTTAGACAAATAACTGTTACAACGGCAATTAACTCCTTTAAGATTACAAAACTCTGTTGGTGTAGAATTCGACTATCCAATCGTTATCATTCAGAATAGCCCGTTGAGATATGTAGAATTACGTAATGGTGCAAACTGTCGTGGTCTTAATGTGTCCGCCCCTCCCAAAATATTTCAAATATACTCCGCTTGGGTTCAGCACTGGCACGTTCGCACACGGAGCCATCTGTTGGCAGATACGTGAATTGAAAGTGCATGACATCACACCCAAGATGACGTATCACCCTTATCTGTCCTGAATGTAATTCTCGTCCTTAAAGAGGAACGGCGTTTACATGAGACGTTCATTACGTTGAGCAGAAAAGAGCTGAACATAATGAAATTGTGTCTCTTATCTCATATTGTAAATACAAAGGACAGGTGCTTAACTCTGCACGGTCAGTGCTTGTTGTTCGTAAATAATAGTTTCGGTAAATCAACTTATAAAACAGAATAAAGTTCTCTTTTATTCATCTAGACTTCAGAACATAACTATCAAATAGACACACTAACTTTATATAGTGTAACTTTCTTATATATCAGAGTAGCTCTATAAGTCTGTATAAAATTTCTTTCTCGAAAAATGACTAATAATAATTGTGCCAGAAGGAGTATTTGGTAAGACGTAGGTCTGTTAAAAAACCTTTGGTTTCTACATCCCACGTTGTCAAAATTTATCGCAATGGAGACACACCAAGAACTGAGCCGTCTGTAAGATATGCCTACGTCGATTTGTTTAATTTTGTGTCTGCAGTGTTAAAAGGGCATGTGTAAAAGAAGTATTCGAAATTCTCTGTGGTCACACGCAACGTTAGACTCGAAAATTATACAGATATCAGGAAGATGGTGCTAGATATTTTGAAATAACTGATTTTTTCAAACGCTGGACTGTGGGATTTTTAGAAGATCAGCACAGACATTATCAAAACACAGGAAACTATCTCTTAGCAACAAACGCCGTGAAATATTTAAGACCTGTATTGGTTAATTTTTATTTGAGGACCAGCTTCATATTTTTACATGCACGAGTGCCAAGAAGGTGAAATGGGGAAGTCAGGCGTCAGCCTGAATATCAATATTTTAAAAAACAGTATGCTAATGTAACTGGAAGCAAGCAACTTGATGTGGCAAGGTGCTGCTTCCAAAGCCAAGAAGTCCTCAGGTAGTCAAGAAAGTACCCGCATTTTATGGGCCCGTGAGGTTTCATTAGCGTGTTCATAGTGGCCTGCTACTTGACCCTATCCTAAGTGAGGTGCATCCAATCCAGGCCCCCCCTCCCCCAACCATCCTATTGTTTCATGAAGTAAGGGAATTACCAAATGTCAACACCAACAGTTAAAATTATAGACACACAATAATTCGAGAGAAAACCGTAAAAATACATTCTTAAATTGTTTAAATGCAACTTTCAATCAAATTTTCTGGCTGCCCTCCTTGGAAGTAATCCTGCCTATGCCCGTGTTTACACAGGATCAAATGGAGGATGGCAGGATGACTATTCCTGAAGGACAAAAAGATCTGCAAGCAAGGGCTCGTGGCCCCTTTGATATAATGTCTTTAATTTGTTTGGAGAAACTGAGAAAAACCGTGAAAACCATTTATAAATAAATAAATTTCTTCTTTAGATATTTCAGAACAATTTTCTGACACATGCTCCTGGATTTCTGAAGAAACGTGTTCATTCATGAAAAATATTCAGTGAAAGTTCTATTTCTTCTTCTGGTAAACCACCGCACAGCGTTGAGTCTACTCTAAGGCCACCGTGTGATATGCACGTTCTCAAATACCAGACATCAAAGACAAGTCAAAAAGACTGTCCGGACTGAGGCCAGCTTCGACACACGCGAACATAATCGGACACGCAGCCGTACAGTCTGTCCTTCCGTTACCAACAATATTAAGCATCTGACTGCTAACAGAAAGTATGTGAGTAACCGTAAGCATCTTGTTTCGGTGGTTTGCTAGCGACGTTGGCTGAAATTAATTGGTTGGAAATCTCGGCGGCTGCTCTTTCATCATAACTGCGGATTTATGTGATTTTTGTTAATGCTCTCCAGACAAATGCTGCAGCAGCACCTTACAGTCACTCATGACTACTTTCTTTCTCACCTTCCCAGACCATAACGTAATATTTTAATGTGAGATGTCCGTCTGTGCTGTACGTATTCGCTTAAGTGTTAAGGACTCTGAAACACCATTTATTGAAATTTATTTTTGTTGTAAGTACGGCAGCTACGCATTTTGGGTTGATCACCGTTAAACAATTATCAGGATATGGTAACAATCACAGTTATATATACATGGACAAGAGGCTAATGTTCACAGACTGTATACTGATGTGGGATTGGCAAATTAGGTACAATTGAAAGCCGTCCTCACAACTTCAATATAAAATTATTATTTATGATTTACAAGGCTACATGTTTCGACCACCTAGGTTGTCGAAACATGTAGCCTTTTTAATTGTACCTAATAGACATAATGTTACAATTATGCGTTAAGGTTAAAACAATACCTCAGACCTCAATATTATATTCACATCAAGAACCTGTTATGTACAGTTAGACAAATTATTCAGAACTATTAAATAATTAAATTGTTGCAATTTGAGAAGGCAAAGTCATTGGAAGAATAATGGATTTATTCTTCCAATATCAAAACGAGTAAAAATCGCAGGCTGAAGGGTCACGCTTAGCTCACAAACAACATTTTTTTTTCTGAAAAAACGCAGCTTTCTGCTGCCTTATATTTTTGTGCACGCACCAGTATTCCGCCTGCTCAGGCGGACCCCAAGCAAAATGACCAAAATCTCCAGTGCTTTGAAACTTTCAGCAGTTGTATAATCAAGCCATTATGAAGGATAACTTTGCCACCTCAAGTTACAACAATTCGAATAATTTTAATAACACATCTGACCGATTTAATATGACAGTTTTTTTCCCATAAATGTAAAATTTAGATCTTAGTTATTACTTTAAATTTTCCTCTGTTTATGATTGTTTATTAAGAGTCATATGATGGCTTCATTTGAATAAAACCCCAAAAATTTGGGCGCCATGCTTACGATAACGAAATAACTGGTTCAATAAATATTTGTGTTTGGAAGTCCTCAACGGTTAATTACATAACTTTAACTTATCTTACAAACTGTGGTCTGTCGGAAGCTTGCTGAAATAACTCAGTGATCATCGTTCAGTCAGAGCTTTAAAGATGCTGTCCTCTTGTGCGTGACTCCATGTAATTTGTTAGATATGTATCAAAGTTTCAGCTTCATATTCTGCCTCCATGTTCAGAATAAGAATGACAGATCTTATGTCTTTCTGGAGAATGAACACAAATTTATATACACGTGGTTCCTGGCCTTCACGACGTGCGGTGCTCAAGTGATGGTATTCTGTTTGTGGCCAATCAGAGCTATGCAACTCTGATTGGCCACAGTCCGTGTGTGATCGACACCGTTCCTCCCCCTAACCACTTCAGCAGCCGACACCGTTCCTCCCCTAACCACTTCAGCAGCCAACTGAACGAAATTCAGTCACTCTGTAACTCGAAGGAGCATTTTCTTACGAAACGTTCGAAAAACTTATTGTCCTACACGGTATAATAACACAGAGAAACATATTTGGAGTAGAATATAATGAAGAGAACCAGAAAAACCTCGCTGAGGATTCGATCCCGCAACAGAAATTCGATTTACCACCACCTTCGGCAGAACGACACAAATTTCTGTGAACAAACAGTGCTGCTATACGGGGCTTTGGCTGTACCTTCCTTAGGGCCAGGAACCAAGATCCACACGCATATAAAAGAACACAATATAATATTGGGGTTTTGCGTGTTTGGACTACGAGGTAAGTGGTCTTTACTCAGCACAAGGGAAGACAATATATTCGGCAGTAACAGGGACCAAGCCTTCAAAGAAATTAGGCCAGCGTAGTAACTAGGCTACGGGTTGGACGACCGGAGAATCTGGTTTCGATTCCCAGCCGTTACAAGATTGTTTCTGTTCTCCCTAGCGTCCAGACTGGCTCCGGGACCTAAACGTCCTTGTGTTTAATGGACAACAGGGACGCTTTTCTTGGAGTAGGCCTTCAGCGGACGGATCATAAAGCTGACCAATCCACCCCGTTAGTGACAAATTTAATAATGAATGCAACTGTACATTCCCTCTCCCATATGCTTTCGCGGCGTGCACATGGACAACACCACCTTTCCTTTCACTTTCTTACCCAGATGTTTGAACTTTGCCACATTTTCGAGTCATTTTATTATCTTATCTTTATATTGTAAATCTTTCCACCTTGACGATGACGCGTAAAGACGCCGGTCTTCTATCTGTAATTCTAGAACATCTTCCTCACTACCGCCAGCAAGTTTTTATAACGGCCTCAAGGTGGTTAAATGCTGCAGGCTTCGCCCGTTACCTCCCAAAGCGGCTTAGGTGCGTGCCAGGACCGGCCAGCTAAACGAACTTTAGGAACCGTACTGTAGGAGGCAGCACAGGCAAGAGCCGTGCATGATCAAAATAAAGGTCTGTCCTTATTTGGTGCCTTCTTATTTCTGTTCATCCAACTATACAGTAGGTTATTTGTTAGCTACTACTGTCATCTCTTTATAAAACATTTTGTAACGCAGTTCACGGTCGGCCTCTTGCGCATGTGAATTGCCTGAATATTGTCGTCTTTACAGGCAGACAACTTGCGCGAACGGCACCAGTGACATGCGCGATCCGTGTTGTGGTAACCCTGGTATATGCGGTACTTGTTAACCCGTGTGTGTGTGTGCGCGTGTGTTTGTGTGGGAAGGAAACTAACTATCCCAAGGTTACATCTCCTATAACGGCCTCGAAATTGTACCGTCCCCGAATGCACTGCGTCTCTGCCATTACGTATGATGTTAACACAGGACTTCAGCTCGTCAGCCAGTTAGTTCATTGCAAAGCAAACAAGACCATCAACTGTAGTTATACTTGCCATCTAAAACGGACGGCCGAAGAAAAATTTAACCACAATTCTGTATGGCATTTGGTGTTTTCCTGTCGGTGCCGATTATGACTGAGGTATTATGGGTTATGACGTCATGTGTTCTAATAACCGGGTGCCCAAGCTTCGAAGGAACGCGTTGCCTTCATCTTGAAGGTCGTCTTTCTAACATGATGACCATTTTGTTCCATGTTCTTTCCAGTTCATAATTATCCTCCGTCTGAACGTATAAATTATACACAAAAGGTGCACAAACTCCGGACGCCAGGTCTTCATGGCGGCTGAATTTTGTACGCTGGCGCATAACGTTTGTCGGACCTCGGTTCATGTCAACACTCTGGCACCTATAATTTTAAGGTTAATCCCAGATTTTTTAAAATTTTTTACATCCATGATATATACGGTTGAAGCCGATCCCAGTGGCCGCGCGGTCTAAGGCGTAGGCCTGCGGCCAAGCGCTTGCTGGGATCGTGGGTTCGAATCCCACCGGGGGCATGGATGTTTGTCTCTTGTGAGTGTTTCTGTTGTCAGATAGAGGTCTCTGTGACGGGCCGATCCCTCGTCCAGAGGAGTCCTACCGACTGTGGTGTGTGTGTGTGATGTAATCAAGTGAAAATAAACAACCTCGACACGTACTGAGTAGGTAGAAGAAGGAAGGATTACGAAACAAAACGATATATACGGTTGCAAAGCGATGTTAAATAAACAGAGAATATATTCTGTCGGTTCATTCAGGTGAATGCAACAGTGGTTATTTCAAAATCAAACCATCGGCTTGTCCCTTTACAAACTAAAATCACAACACCTGTTTACAGTGCGCTGTTAATTAACCCTTTAAAGACGAAGCGTATCTGTTTTATATAAGGACTCAGTGCGTACCGCGCTGTAAACACTCTCCACTTCGGTTATAAAAACCAGTCTCTTAATGTTTTATAAGGCAAAAGTTGCTGTTTGTTCTGAGATCCGTACACAACACATAAACGCAATGTGGGCACCACGTAGAATTTTTTAATGTTAAACCTGGTGGTACGTAAAGTTACCGCTAGGCTTTAAAAGGTTAAACCGGCACACGAACAGCGACATGAATAATTCACCGTACCGTAAGCACACGTATGTCGTATTTTTCCTTGTCCATCTCACAAAACTGCATCAATATCTTGAGCCATTTTGGTTGCAGATCGCAGGTAACACGCGTGCACGCGCGTAATTACGTGAAGGTGGTGGCGCAAAAGGATTTTCAGAATGCTTTTAATCTTGAAATCGCTTTTCCTGCCTAAAGTAAAACAGTGCACTCCTCTCAACCCCGCCACCAATAGCCACGTCACCCTTCTTATTATGATATTTTAAAAATTAAAATAACTCATAAGCCCTAAATATTTCAAGTATAATGCTACACAACCTTATGAATATAAATAAAATTCTGCAATTTATTCACACAGTGCATTTATATGCTACGTAGGATTCTCACAAAAAATACAGAGTATTTTTCTAACAGTAGTAACAGAACAGTCTTTGTAATGGGAAGCAGTATTTTCGCTGTGAGATTGAAAGCAACGGCAGAAAGAATGAGAACCTGGAGACCAATAGCAGCTACAAAAGCAGAGTTATCAGACAAGCAGTAACATAGGTTATGTATGAAGCCATTTTATCTTACACAGCACAAATCGTAACTTCTTCCGGTAACGTGTAAGGCACAAATTTGTTTTAACTAACAGATCAAAACTGACAAACTATCCTAAAAGACACAGCCTTTTTTGTTGCTGTTACCGCATTAATTTTGTTTATAGAAGACACGTACTTGTCTACATAGTTATTCACTGTCACGAAATTTAAATACTGATGTTAATTAAATGAAAATAATTTTTTTTCCAACTACACATCATATTCACAAACTATTATCGAAAAAGATCACGACATTCAGATAAAAGTACACACTAAAAAGTGCTAGTTTGTCTCAAAACATAACATAACACATAACATAAACATGTAACAACATATAAAATAACACTTAACATATAACAACATATAGCATATAACATAACATATAACATAACACATAACATATAATATAACATATAACAACTTATAACGTATAACATAACATATAACATAACACATAATATAACATAACATAAAACTGTGACGAGAAGCAAAATGTTTCTATCTATATTTAGAGTTAGAAAATCAGAAGTAAGTTTAAAATTTACCGTGTCCTCCTTGACATTTATATTAATGATTAGCTGGCACTGTGTCTTACGCTCAGACAGAAACTGGTAAGGAATAATATGTGACTGTCAAAGAGTTACATAAACTGCCGTGTCCTTCACTTAAATTCCTGCCTGAAGAGGCATACTGCGGTTACGGTCTCGTGGGATCTGACACTACGTGATTTGGTAGAAAATACCAGTTTACACGGCGGCATATCCCACAAAACTGTAATGTTCATATTCATCACCATGAGAAACTCAAGTCTCACGTGTTTCAATTAGACCGTCAGGAAAAGAAGGAATTCTAATTGACTGACGTGACCCAAATTAGCACGTCCGCTGTCTTGATAAATTTTACTGATCCAAGATCATTGGCGCACCCAAGGGGGGGGGGACAGGGAACTGCTGGGTTGCAGCCCCCTCCAAAGTGAAATTTAAAAAGCACATATTTTAAACACAATGATATCAGAGGTTTTATGCGATTTACACTTCAGCCTAAGTCAGCAACTGAAATCGGCTGGTGACTAGTACATTGGAATATTGAAAAATGCAGCAAAAAGTTAGGAATATAGTTTTTTAAGTTAATTTTTTTCCCCTGTAACCTAACTAGATATCGGCTCGGAGATTTTGACATGATTTTCATAACATAGATTTTGAAATCAAACAAAAATTATATATAGCCTCAGGGTCAGGCCGGCGGCCGCCCGCGCCAGATTCTGATTGCGCTTACGTCAAAGATTTTCTAAATGATATACATGTAACCACTTCTTAGCCAAAAGACGCCAAATTTTTGGCAGAGTTAATGTTCAATTTTGTGCATAAACAACTTAAAAAATCGGCACCTTTTCACGTTTGATTTAAAAAATTAAGTTAAAAACCTACGTGATTACTGTTGAAAGTGTGGAAAGGTTCTTAATTTCTGAAAAAGTTGTGGTCTTCTTTTCACAACTTATTTTTGTAATTATAGTTTTCGCTGAGTTTAACCAATTTTTCCTTCATAAATTCCAAGAGACAAGGCAAAATTCAATATATTTTTAAATTAATTTCTCTTACTTAGCACTTTAATTCGGCCTTGGACTTGTACAATTGAAATATACCTAAAAACTCCCTGAAGGCAAAAATCTGTGAGACAGATTATTTACCATATGGCTTTCATTGAATTTTGAAACAAAAAATTTTGAATATCTCTGAAGACAAGTCTGTTACTGCTATGAACGCGACTGTGTCGTGGTGTGATGTTTGCGCCTACTGCAGCTGCCAATTTGAAGCTTTCATTCTTGATTCTGTAATGACTCCCAGATTATCGTTGCCTTTAGTGTGGAGTTGTGTACAATTCCCGCTGGCGCATTAGATTCATTTAAGTTGTGCCTTCGTCGTCCTGAAGGACCGGCATATGTCAGTCCATTTAGTGACTGCGCTGACCGACCGAGGGACCGTGGTTCGATACCCGGCTAAGGTAAGAGATTCTTCTCTTCTCCAAAGCGTGCAGATATGTCCTGGAACCCTCCAATGCTTCTATTCTGTGGACACAATAGTGTCTTTCCCTGGAGGTAAAACGGCCGAGACATGAACCTTGACACTTAACAGTATTTTCAGGCGTTTTTCGCAAAATTGCGAAAAACGACTATTAGCTTCGTCATGTATGTCTGTCTGTCCGTCCGCATGGAGCAACTCGGTTCGCACTGGACAGATTTTCATGAAATTTGAAATTTCAGGATTTTTTCGAAAATCTCGTGAGAAAATTCAAGTTTCATTGACATCTGACAAGAATAACGAGCACTCTACATGAAGACCTATGCACACGGACGGTAGTAGCTCACTTAATTCTTCTTAGAGTAAGAAATATTTCACACCAAAATTGTAGAGAAAATCAAAACACATTTTATATTCAATAACTTTTTTCCGAAGATCATGCCCTTTATGAGATAATGTGGAAAAATGTGGTACGGATGGACAGATAACAGATGATACTATAATAACGCGCATGTGCATTTCATGCTTGGTAATTGGTGCTACAGGCAGACACGCAGAATATGTAACACTTACTACTTTTCCATGTAAAAATGGTTAAACGAAAGCACATTAAAATTAGTCTACGTTAAATGTATATTGCATGTCTTCTTAAATATTCCAATATAATTTTCTGTAAACTAAGATGTCACACTGCTTTACACAGTTTAACCCTGGCGGTATTTTCTTTTGCACTTCTTTCATTTTACCTTGTAACAATACTGCAACAATACTTTCCTTATTAGTAGTAATGTTACGGCGCTCTCAGTATATCAGGCTGTACACACTGGATAACACGATGGATAATAAATTAGAAAGAACTTGTAAACAGGGGATCATTTTCTAATCGAAATACTACCCCAGAATTAGCCAGCAGTGACTGAGACAGCCCTCGAAAAACTACACGTTGTATAACCAATATTCCAGTCGAGATTCGAAACACACCATGGCCGTAGCGCAACACTACTGCACCGAACAGCGCAGTGATTTCTGTACTTGAAATCTCAAAACTTCAATAACTGTCAGGTTTGAGTGTTTCAGGTGATAAAATCCGCAAAATGCCCTAAAATTTGACGTCCTTTTATAAACAATTCATAAAGTTTTAAGAAAGAATAAAGATAACGTTGAGAAATTAGTTATAAATCAGGAGATTTCAGCGGATACGGACGTTCCTTAGTAACAATTGAGGTTGCATATTTCTGGCCTACCAAATTATGATAGTTTAGTCAGGTTATAACCGTTTCGTAGAAAGAAACTTCCTCCTTTTGCATGGTAGAAGTGAAGTTGCTTGGATGTCACTGCGTAACTACCAGATAGACGGCCTCCTCAAGTTTCTTGAAAACAGTCGGCAAAAAAATATATATTTTTCTTATTTCCTTTGCAGTACCGGAGCACAATTTCCATAAAAGAGATGTCCGTGAATTTTAATCTAGTTCTTTATATGCACTTAAAACAGACATTTTTTACTCTTCTGTCGATTGCTAGGAATGTACGTCATCGGTAGTTGATGAAAGGAATAGCAGTAAGGAGCGTTGGTGCAATGGTACTGTCACGAGGAAACAGAAGTACTCGCAGATAAACTTGCCTCAGTACACTTTTTTCTACTGCAAATCTCACATGGGTCTGCTGAAGAAGTAAGAATAGGAAATAATAATAAGTTTTCGAACAGCGTACGTGTAATTTAGTATCACTGTAGTAGGTGGTTAGATAATTTTGGTCGATTTATGTTAGCAAATGAAAAGTGAATGAAAAAGAACTGAAGATTTTTCCCTTAGGCTTTGCGTAACACAGCTGTCCCAGCTAATGATAATGTCTGAAGTGAACACACAACCATTTCAACACCAAGTGCATTCTTGCCAAATCACATTATTTTCCTTTTCTCCGTTAGTCTAGTTTATTAACACACATTCAAATCAAAAGCACACAAATAAATATTTGCACTAAACAGATAAGAGTGTAGTACGAAATCACAAACTGTGTCCTGCACAACTTCCTCGTCACATATCTCACTTGCAGGTTCTATGGTTGAAGGTATTTCAACAGTTCCACAATTAAATAATTCTGCTGTTCGAAAATGTCTCCCTCTTTGGGAAACTCAAAGTTTTTTCACCGTGTTTATAAATCCGATCGAATCAATGCTCACAAACTCCAGTTCTCTAAGTCCACTTTAGTCTTTGCTTTCCGTCTGCGGCTACGTCCTCCAAGTTTTCTCTTTCCTTAAATTTTTTCTGCAAAATATCTGTGTACATTTCTCATCTCCCACTTACACGTTAGGATTCCCACCTACTCCAAACTTCTTGATTTGGTAATTTATATTATTATAATTGTCATTATTATTGTTACTATTATTAATTACACGGAGCTGAATCCTTCTTCAGAAGCTAACAGTTCCTCAGCTAGTCAAGAAATTTCCTTCATTTGATGGAACCCGAAGGATCATCACGGCATTCACAAGAGAGGGCCACCTGTCCCTGTGCTGAGCCAGATTAATCTAGTCCAGGCCCTCCATCCTATTTTTTGCAGATCCCTTTTAATATTATTTTCCCATCTACGCCTTGGTCTTTCAAGGAGTTATTATTATTATTATTAGTAGTAGTAGTAGTAGTGGTGGTGGTGGTGGTGGTAGTAGTAGTAGTAGTAGTAGTAGTAGTAGTAGTAGTAGTAGTAGTGCCTATGACGGTGGCCGTGTGGTCTAAGGCGTAAAGTCTATGGCAGCTCGATTGATGGGTTCACTGGTTCGATTCCCGCTGAGGACATAGACGTTCGTCTCTTGTTCTTTATTGTGTGTTGTGTAGGTAGCAGCCTCTGCGACGAGCTGATCACTTGTTCAGAGGAGTCCTACCGGGTGTTTGTGTGGCTAATTGCATGTGATCTAGAAACTTCCAACAGTGAGGCAGCGTAGACCCGCGTTGGGCTGTTGCGCCATAGAAGAAAAAAGACTGAATTTATATGGCTTATGACAGGGACTGGTGGTGGGCTCTTAGACACGGTAAAGAATTTTAGGGTTATATAAAATCCAGGCAATTTCTTTACTAGCTTAGGAAATATGAGCTTCTTAAGCAGAAATCTTGTGCATGGAACTTCTCATTCGCAAGGATAATGAAATCAGATTTAATATGCAGCCTTACAAATTATTGCTGTATTGGCCGAACTCAAAACTACCAGACTTAGATCACCTGATGAATAAGGTCCAGGGAGTATAGTAGCAGGTATCTCATTGGGTCCAACAGGGCGGTACTGGCCCAGTGAGTACGGCTGTTACAGTTCTGTACTGTACTACTGATTGTATGTACGTTTAGCACGATGAAGCGATGAACTGCGCCATCCGAACAGAAGAGCAAATAAAATAGTTATAGCCAATTTCCACAGAGCCGGGATAGCGTAGTTGATACAGCGACTAGGTTACAGGCTGGGAGTTCTGTGGATCGAACCTTACCAGGGCTAAGAAATATTTCTCTTCTCCTAAACGTTCATACCGTCTCTAGGGCCCGCACAGTCTGGTGGGTAAAGGGCTCTTTTGTCGGGAGCTAAGCGGCTGGGATGTGAAATTTATCCCCACCTCTGTCTAGTGCCGAGGTTAAGAATGACTGGAGCTATACCCCTGCTTCCCCTGTGTGTTTTCATGGCGTGGACAAAAACAACTTTACCTTTTTACCGATATATAACATATACTCAAAAAGTTCTGCACTGGAATTTGCTGAACGTGTTTAATATTGTGACATACCCTCATCACTGAGGTAGCAGGGTCTTCTGAAATTTACTTGCACTTCTCTCAGACTACGCGGCAACACATCGCAGAAGGCAGCATCTTTACACTCAGTGCTTATATTCAGTTCTCGTTACTTCAGTACCGCCTTTTCTATACCTTCGCCTCCACTCGGGCATTACACATTTTCTGTAAGACGGTACAGACTTGGTGCAAGGCAAGGCTTACTGGAAATGCTTTTCAAATAGCTGAGCAGTTAAAGAAATATATATGTATGGCTTTTAGTGTAAGAAGTTACGCATATATTTTTTTCATATGCAGTAAATAAATATCAAGGCTAGTAATTAATACAAAGTGTTAAATAACACATTTGCAAATTACAGTCGAACTCGGTTGTAACGTTATGAAAGGGACTGGATATTCTGTGTCGTTATAAACGTGTGTTGTTGTAACCGAGGATTATAATGTTAGGGTTAACAGTAAGGAATCAACTGGTACCGCAGAACATCTGACGCTATAGACGAGGTATCGCATACCGATGTCGTTATAGCCGGGTTCGACTGTAGTTTTATGTCTGCTCTTACTTTGTTGTATTATTTCAAGCACCTGCTGCATTATGCAGTGTTACAAGTAAAAGTTGTTCGTGTCTGTGTTTTTATGAGATGACCTTTTCATGTGGGAATTTGACCAGATTTTTTTCCCCCAAGAAGATGCCGTTTGTCACTACAAGCAAGGGGCTTTCAACTTTGCCTCCAGTACGCTGGACACGTGTTTACATAACCGTCACACACTTCTCCCCCCCCCCCCTCCCCCCAGAGGGCCAGGGTCTGGATCATTCCATGTGGAAGCGCTTGAATGTGCACATTTTTCTCTAGGAGTTTGGACTTACATCGTATTTTTAGAATAAGCTATCATAAAACGTATCTAGATGCTAGTGACTTAACCTTTTAAAGCCTAGCGGTAACTTTACATAGGACCAGGTTTAACTTTAAAAAATTCTACGTGGTGCCCACATTGCGTTTATGTGTTTTGTACGGGTCTCAGAACAAACAACGACTTTTGCCTTATAAAACATTAAGAGACTGGGTTTTATAACCGAAGTGGAGAGTGTTTACAGCGCGGTACGCACTGAGTCCTTATATAAAACAGATACGCTTCGCCTTTAAAGGGTTCATGTGCTAACTCTCAAGAGTTCCAGTTTTCTCTTCACGTACACACACCGGTTTACCTAAAAAACTGAGCTTTCGACTTCGTAAGTCGATGTTTGTGTTACGTGACCAGATGTCTTAACTGATGTCTTACCGTGGTCCGTGTCCTTAGCTTTCTATGTACGGCGTGGTGTTGCACACAGCTGCCTTCAATGCTGCAGCTTTCGACACACATTTAATAATTACCATAACGTTTTACACGATACGATAACATCAGTTGATAACAGTCGTTAAATACTTTACTATGAAAGAAAGATTGAAATCTCAACCAGAAAACAGGCTACTCTGAATGACATTGTTGTGGCTTCTCTAAGTCTGCGTAAATGCTGAGCTGTTACCCCAAATATGGCCATAAATTCTTCTTTCTATATTTGTCCAAAACCGTGTTCATTAATAACCCTATCGTCAGCAGTTATATAACGTTAGTCTCTGTCAGCTTCGTAAAGTGAACCATAAAAAGTAAACTGAACGGTAACTAAATTTTATACCTTGGAGAAAGTGTTTATAAGTGCAATACAAACAGTAGCCGGTATGTCACGTCCAAAAGTTTCTACAGCCTTTCACAGACGCGTTTGCGGACTTTGATCAAGACAGCGCTTAGCCTGCTGACACCAAGGAACACCGTCCACTAAGAAATACCCTGAATTTTGTGGAAACACAATGTTCATTGCCTTTTTCAGAGAAATCTATTATTGTAATCTATACAGAGCCAGACATATCCAGTCCACTGACCCATATAATAGCTGCTTAAAATCCGTTTCTGTAACCGTGTGCCATCTTTATCTATGTCTCACTAGTGTTCCTTCCTTCAAGTGTTCTAATTAAAAATTTCTGTTTATTTCTTATCGTTCCCACACATGCCATAGGCTCACCCTTCTCGTCCTCATTTATTTCTTTCTTCTGATAATACCGTTTGTTTTAGCAGCCCGAATTATGTTATTCCCTACTAAGCATTTTTTTCCAGTCTTTCGTCCTTTCCCCCGTTTAAGTCCAAATATTCTCATTAGCACTTCTTCTTAAATACCCCTATGGGGACAGACCAAGAGTCACAGCCACACACAAAATAGGCAAAATTCCAAATCTGTACAGGCTACCGTAATTTTACGTTTTAAAACAAAAGGCATAACGCAATGATGGTTAGGATTATGGTGACGCAAACAATAACACAGCGTACCCTGAATTACGCCGTTTGCAGTCAGTGCAAAAAGGAAAGGTCGGTATATTGTCAAAAGTAGAACACAATAACTGTGTCATAGACACTCTTCCTATCACTCCTGCAAAAATAGACGGGCAGTACTTGCACTGCCTATAATTCAGCCTACAGCCTATATGAATTAAATGTGTCTGGAATTCTTGTCGCGTGGCTGGTAATGTTACACGCTGCTGTGAATTCTCCTGTAACAAAGACACTGCTTGCTTTCTGCAGTATGCAATATTCTTTTATCATCATCATCATCATCATCACTACCGCCAACAAATCTGATGTATTGTGGGAACTGAGGTAACCATTTCAGTTGCTCTTATGCTAAAGTTCCCAGTATGCAAAAATCTCGTCTTGTATTTCCACCACTTCTTATAATTTAGCGTCTGTGCTGTTTAACTCTACCTTGTTAGATGTATTCATGCCTACTGTCAACACTTCTAGTGTATGGATTTCAAACATCGAAATGTTGAGTAGTTCGTTTTAACATAATTCTGTGCATTGTGGATTTAAGGTCTTATACCTTCTTCCCAGCAAAGTGTGCCGTTGTGAATCCGGTATAATACAAGTAAATCTTGAAACTTATCGCTCACACACATCACATCACACTGCTGACGCAACATAACCTGTAAGAACCATTTCGCTTTTCACAGCGCAGTAATTTGTCATGCGTTATAAACACAGGAATGTTCGTGTATTCCGCCTGAACGCAACAGATGTTGCTGTGTAAATGTTGTGAATTGTTCACACAAGTGCACAGGCACTAACGGATACATAAAACGCGTAGACGAGGCAGCTCAGTCATTACGTGAGGGTCCATACACAGAGGATATCTGAGTTCAGTTCGCAGTAGCAGCTCAGACCCTTCTCCTCCCGATACTGAGTGCTCGCTTAGGCACAGAAAATTTTAAATTTATTTATCATGTTAAAGTGTCTGATGATGATGATGATGATGATGATGATGATGATGATAAATAGTTGTTTACGCCACAGACATATATCTTAACTGCTGCATTTGTAAAGAAATAAACTTGAGTACTCTAGTTGCACGTGTTCATAAAGCTGCAACAAATGTCACTGTCATTCATCTCTAAGCTGTGCCTTTTAACTGCAAATATTTAAAAGCGTTTTTAGAAAGAGAAGAAAGTATTTCAGGCATTTAAGTTTCCTACATACGACGCCTAGCTTTCTCAAACGGATTCTGTTAAGACGTGAAATTATATACGTAGTATAGTTGGGTATAATGTGGAAAGCAAATACACGTTAACTGACGCAATGAATCGTCCTTGGAAAATGGAGGACGCGCATGTATATGTGAACATCTGCATGCCACTTCAAGAAACGAATTCTGAAGAACGACTGGTGTAAAATCTTTCTGAACTTCCGAAAAACCTGAATCTCAAACTAAGGTCATGTGTGAACATATTAAATTACGAACAACTTTTAAAACAACGTGGCTCGTTTTTGGTGGAAGGTGGGCTAGAACGTTAGATAGCTGTACAAGTGACAAATAAATCGTGTAAGAAGTTTACAGTTATAAAGAACAAAAACCACCGCAACGATACAGCTCTACGCACCAATGGAAAAACATAAAATAAAGGAAAATACAATAGCCATGAAGGAAGTATTCGTGCCAGGACAAACCATAAATCTATAGCTTTAAACACAAAAAACAGGTGGCTCTACCAAACGAAGGCGAAGAAGTAACTAACATAAGGGCAATTACAGCCTAACAGAGACAACTCAACAACGCGATCGCTCTGTGACTGTGTGTGTGTGTGTGTGTGTGTGTGTGTGTGTGTGTGTGTGTGTGTNGTGTGTGTGGGTGTGTGTGTGTGTGTGTGTGTGTGTGTGTGTGTGTGTGTGTGTGTGTGTGTGTGTGTGTGTTTATTTGTTTACCTGCAGTAGAGAAGGCACATAAACCTTACACACAGCGAATTAATTTGGTGCCTCGCATAAAATAAGATTAAGTTTTTATGTTTTTAATTAACGTAGTAATTATTATGCCACATGATTTGGAGGTTTGTATTACGTACGTCTTAGATCTGTAACTAATTTTGTGACTAATCAAAACACTTTGCTTATTAGTAATTTGTTTACACACCAGCCTGAATATAACACGTCACTGCCGAAACTTGTGGCATGATTATGACGTAAAAAATTTGTACTAAAAGACTAACGTTATAAGAGTTTCTAAAAAGTAAATAATGTGTGTCAACTTACATTTCTGACAGTGTTTCAGGCATGTTTGTAGGTAAGGAAACTAATCAGGTAGCAGAAAGGTAGCTGGATGAATAGATTGTCCTGCTGATAGTGCTTCATGCACAGCAAAAATCCACGACGTGTTGTGTTGCTTCTGTCACTACTGTGTGGAGTTGCTTCTTAACATCCAGCACCAAAGATTACAGCGAAGTAAAATAAAACGACAGTCGAGATTTCGCAAGCGCGTGTGGGAGCTCGGAGATCACAACTACCAATGGACGATTCCCTCACTCACTCACTCACTCACTCATTCACTACTCTTTCGCTTACTAACTGCGCGGCCAAACTAAAGGCCGCCAGCGAAATTTCTCAGTCTTTATCGTTACGCGCTACAGACTGGGATTCGAAATGGGCCAACAGACCATGCCATTAGGAGATTTAATGAACAAACATTTTGTTTTTCTGAATTGGGGTCTTTAATATTTACAGTGCAGGCCAGCGTGATTTTTAAACATTAGACATAATCAGAAAAAGGGAAGTTTGTGTTTAAAAATTGAGGAAAAACGTGACGTACATATTTGAAATTTGAGAATCTCATGGCCCTGAATAAGAAGGTACGGTTTTCTGAGATTTGACGCCGTGTAATTTGACAGGAAGGTACCAACGCTTCGACAAAACATCTGATTTCATTTTATACCCTAAATATGAAGGCACTGGGTTCCTCCGAAACGTACACACATCTCGACCAAACCACGTGCTGTCATTTACAGCCCAAAAAAACCGTAATCTTATGAGGTAAAACAGCCGGAACGTCTGGTTGTGATATTCTGAATGTTAGGCAGAAAATTAAGATTAGGCTGTATTATTTGCCAGCTGTTCCTTCTGTCCGCATTCAGTAGCCCTGAGTCCACTCAGGCTGTAACAGAAATGCGTACCAAGGAATTTCCTTTGGGGTAAACTGCGGCCGACGCCTACAGCTGACAACCCTACCGTCCAAGGTGTGCTGAATATCAAAGTAAGGGTAGGAACCTTCATGACTTGTTACGGGAAAGCTTTTAGCTTTGATTTGCCAGAGATAATAATTAACCATTTACAGACGAAGCGTATCTGTTTTATATAAGGACTCAGTGCGTACCGCGCTGTAAACACTCTCCACTTCGGTTATAAAAACCAATCTCTTAATGTTTTATAAGGCAAAGTTGCTGTTTGTTCTGAGATCCGTACAAAACATATAAGCGCAATGTGGGCACCACGTAGAATTTTTTAATGTTAAACCTGGTCGTATGTAAAGTTACCGCAAGGCTTTAAAAGGTTAAAATATCCAGACAGTTACTTAAGAATATTCATAGGCCTACTAAACGAGAAAATAGAGAAAAATATCACAGCGGAGACTTGTGGACGTTACACTTTATAATTCTAGGTTCATGCAAAATCTCCACAGCTGTACCCCTGACTACGTTAGCCCAAAAATCTGTTTCCAGCTTATTTTCTTTGATTACTTATACCCAACAAAAGTAGTGTGTATCGTCTTTACAAATTTTCTGGCGAATAAAAACTTCATGAAATGACACAGATGTACGGGTTTTGTTCAGAACTTGCGACAGAAAATCTGAAAGTTTCACTGAGTACAAGGTAGATGGCAGAAACCATTTTTTTCCACTGCACTTCCACGGCGTGTGTGAATGGCTAGACCATCAGTTCAGTCGCCGTGAACCCACAGGAGAAGACTGAGTGTTGCAGCTGGTTGTCGCAACACATTCATATAGACGGGTTCAAAGATGTTTCAAAACAACGTATCACAAGATGCCGTTATCGACCCTATCGACACGTGACTGGTTCGAAGAATTTAAGGAGACAAGAACTGTTCTGCACAAGACAGGAACAGCACGTCCACGTGTATAACGCAAATGTCGATGGCACACGTGAAGTCTTCGTTCGCAGTCCGCCTAAGGCGACAGACATAAGCTGTGACCTGTCCTTCCGACTTCGTATCAGTAAAGCCCCGCACAACTGTGCCGCCCCCCTGCGAGTTCATGATGACTGGGCTAATAAATCACACACATACATACACACACACACACACACATACACGCACGCGCGCACACGCACACACACACACACACACATGAAGGCAGTACAGTGGAAAACAAAGATTACTACCATCTACCGGGCACTCATTGAAACTTTGATAGTAACAAACAGTACTTGTGCGCCTTCGAACACAATTTTATTAGTAAATAATTAACTGTAACTACATATGTTCGACTTAGTCATCATCAGGCTGATCTATTAATATATGAAGATGTGTAACGGTATAAATACGAAATATGTGTCGGTTTACCGGGAATGAGTTCTCAGGTACCTGAAATATTGTTTAGAGTACTGATGTTATTTTTGGTTTTTTTGTAGCCTTATAAACTTTTTGACTGTACTAAGTTGCTTAGATTGTCTTTGATGCGTTTAAAAAATAAAATAGAAATGTAGTGTCTTCTCTTTCTTGATTTCTTGCGTGATGGTAAAGCGTGTTGCTAATTACAAATATCCAAGGGAAAATACTACATTTTTATTTTGGAAAAACCCACCAAAGTGTAGTGTTAAGGCGAATAAACTTTATGGAACTTAATAGAGTCAAAGTTTTATAAAGCTAAAAAAGAACAAATATAGCATCAGTACACTAAACAATATTTCAAACACATTCCCAGTAAACTGACACTTTATATTTTGTATTTATACAATTTTATACGACGACTGAATAAGTCAAAACTTACGTTGCGAAGAGTTACTGCGAACAAGAAATATTTGCTAACAGGTTCTGTTTGGAGGAGTGTAAGTACTGTTTTAATACAGATAACAGCACGGGATGCCAAAAGTCAACAACATTTGAGAGTTTCCCTTGCAGATGATCCACAAACAGTAGGTATGTCTTCTTCTTTCATAAAGGTATTACAGGCGAGTAAACTTTTAACGTCGATCCTCGTGGCCGCGCGGTCTAAGGCGTGGGTCTGCAGCCGTTCGCTTGCTGGGACTGTGGGTTCGAATGCCGCTGGGGACATGGATATCTGTCTGTTGTGAGTCTTTGTGTTGTATTTTGTGAGGTAGAAGTCTCTGCGACAGGCTGATCACTCGTCCAGAGGAGTCGTATTGAGCGTGGTATGTCTGAATGTTATCTCGAAAAGTGGACAATGAGGAGGCCTATGCCCACTAGGGCTGTCGAGCTATAAAAAAACTTGTAAATATAATTTATACAGCCCTTTGTTTATGTTCAACACACGAAGACTTTTACATATTACAGTTCTTATAAGGGAGTCTTGTCCTACCGAGTGTGTGTGTGTGTGAGTGTGTGTGTGGGTGTGTGTGTGTGAGTGTGTGTGTGTGTGAGTGAGTGAGTGAGTGAGTGAGTGTGTGTGTGTGTGTGTGTGTGTGTCTAATTGTCTGTGATGTCGAAACCTCAACAATGAGACGCCTAGGCCCGGGTTGGGCTATAGTGCGACAGAAAAGAAAAAGCGATTGTTGCACTTAATGACAGCCTTCAGTTTTGTAAACTGCACACAACATCAAACCCTTCGCTTTCCACTGTTTGTGGTTTTTGCTATTTTTAACTAAGTTTCATTTACACTCCTTACAACATTTGGTTCCATTCCAAAGTTCTAAAGACACGCATTTACCTTTAACTACCAACTGCGTCCACCTTGTTGCTATCATGACAATTTGTGATCACGGTGTAACGCTAGTGCACTGGATGTGCATTCAGAAGAGGCTTGGTTCGAATCTCGATTTAAAAGCCAGTATTCCAACTGCTGCTTATTATGGTGTTCCCCGGCTTCTCCAGGAAAATTACGAAAGAAAAGTCGATTAGGCCACTATCAAGTCCCTACACATCCTTTCCCAATCATCACTCATCGATAACCCTATCACTGAAAGCTACGTGGTCTTACATGCACCGAAGAAGAAAGGTTAAATCCACCACTCTCCCCCCCCCCCCCACACACACACGAAAGAAAATAATAGTTTCTTAAACACATTTTTGGTAAGTGTGAAAAGCAGATCTAATAAGGATTCGTTAATAGTCTATTTTATTGCCTAAATGACAGGTAATGTTTTTGTTAAGAACTGGGCTCTAATTGCTTTTGGCCTGTGTCTGTAATCGTATCATCTGTTGAAAATATCCGTTTACGGCATGCATTTAACATCTTCCACGTTGCAACGTAATCATCTGGCTTCTCGTTTAAAATGTAAGGCAGCTGGAAGATCCGGTTTGTACAATAGTGCAATATCTGGCGAGCTGCACGCTTTGTCTGTCTCCTCTATGTGGCGGCCATGGTATTTACTGTCCGTCATCGTGGACTTTGCCAAATTCTCAAGCCGGGCTCCATTTTGAGATTTTGCACTTTTCTGCTAATTTACTTCATTATTTCTTGAAACTGGCCGATCCCAGTGGCCGCGCGGTCTAGGGCATGGGCCTGTGGCCGCTTGCTGGCTGGGATTTTGGATTCGAATCCCTGCCGGGTCCTAGATGTCTCTCTGTTGTGAGTGTTGTGTGTTGTCAGGTAGATGTCTCTGCGTCGGGCTGATCACTTTTCCAGAGGAGTCCTACCGAGTGTGCTGTGTCTGAGTGTGTTTGTGAAGCCTCGATAATGAGGAGGCCCTGGCCCACTAGGGGCTGTTGGGCCGTGGAAAAAAAAATTATAAAAATAGCCTTTTACTAGATTTCCCTTTCTGTCCTCCCTTTGGGCTTTTTAGCTTTTAGGTAATATAATCCCTCATACTGTCAGTGTGCTTAGTATTCACTAACTGTTACCACCAGCCAGATTTCATAATGTCCTTACGCCTCTAATTCAATAACAAGTGTATCTTTTGAATCCATGAGAACAGCTACTGATAGCTGACATTTGCTCGCGTATACTGAAAGTGCAGACGGTACATTTCTGCTCGTAACCGAAATCGTGAAAAACAACTTAAATTCCACACGCCGCGCTAAACTCTGCATAAAAACAATGAGAATTATGTCCTGGTTAAATTGTTAAGTCAAAATGTACTGGCCAAGGGGTTAAAAGGATGCCAGACGTACAGGTGAAGTTAAGACACTCCTTCCACAGAGATTATGGATCTCATAAATGACATGTACATGGAGGGACATATCATACACAGTCAGCACACAAAAAGGACTTACAGTATGTAACAGATGTTTAGGGGAGAGGGAGAGCATAGCTGGTACAGTAACTAGGCTACGGGCTGGAAGACCGATAAGGTATGTTTCGATTTCCAGCAAGATTAAGAAATTTTTGTCCTCCCGAAATAGTCCGGACCGACTCTGAAGCACAGCCAGCCTCCTCTACAGTGGACATCGCGTGCGCTTTCCTAGGGAGTAAAGCGGCCGGAACGTGAATCTGACCATTCCTTTCCATCTAGTGTCGAGATAAAAACTAGTGGAGCTATATTTCCACTCCGTCCTATGCTTTCGTGGAGTGCACAGGGACACATTTATCTTTACGGTTATTGAAGTTTAGAGATGCTGCATCAGCAGTGGAAGGTGGACAGTTCACAGTCACAGTATAGTGCTGCCTAAGAAAGTTGAATTTTTTCTTTCTAAGCTAAAGCCTGTGATATAAAGCAAGAAATTGTCTTGTTAAATAATCCAGTAGCCTGGCACGGAGAACGGATAGTGCGCGATACGTAGCCAGTGTTGCGGTGTTTTTCTGCGAATTTTGGTGTCAAATAGAATTACATTAACTTTTAGCAGCTGAGCAATGTCAAACACTCCGAAAAAATTAATATTAACCATAATCACGATCCGTGTGAATATGCATAATGCACATGCTTATTCCACGCGAGTAAAAGGGTAGGACCAGACGACTGGTCTGAACTGGGTGCATTACAAATTTCTGAGCCAAAGAATACCTGAGAACAAGTCTACAAACACAATGCTTTTTCTTTCGCTACCTAGCAACTAGCATTAGGCTAAATTTCATGCAAATCTTGTCAGAACGCCTTGCAGTATGATGAGTCCACACTCTTTTAAATTTCTTGTGACTTACCCATCATCTTGCTTATTCTGAAAACACGATGATTCACAGACTGGTTCCATTTCATTTTCAGGTATGGGGGGACCTTAAATGCTTAAAGCGTAATAGATTTATGCAGGGCTATATGCCGCCAGGTTTAAGACTAAAAACTCCACAGGACGTCCACGCGGTGTATGTATACGTTCTGTCAGTCCTACAAATATTTCCCTACTTGACTTCCTCCAGCTTATTTTTCTAATAGAAGCGCAGGCAGCTGCTCAAATGGTGGGATCGCAGGTTCGAATCGCGCTAACGGCATGTATGTTTGTCTCTCGCGTTTGTTGCGTGTTGTGTAGATAGTGGCCTGCCGGCTGTATGTGTGTCTGTGTGTGATCTAGAAACCTCTACAATCAGGCGACCTAGGTCCGATTTGGGCTGTTGTGCCACAGAAGAAGAAAAAAGAACAGAACCACAGCACTTTCTGAGAAGTACAAACTGAATCTTTAAATATAATGCAGATTAGTTTTTAAGATACAAATTTTCTCCTCCTCAAAGAGGTAATCAATTACAGCCAGCTTTTCTTTTATTCTGTTATTATTGAGCTACCAAGGTTTCGCCTTTTCTTTTATTCTGTTATTATTGAGCTACCAAGGTTTCGCCTTTTCTTTTATTCTGTTATTATTGAGCTACCAAGGTTTCGCCTTTTCTTTTATTCTGTTGTTATTGAGCTACCAAGGTTTCGCCTTTCCTTTTATTCTGTTATTATTGAGCTACCAAGGTTTCGCCTTTCCTTTTATTCTGTTATTATTGAGCTACCAAGGTTTCGGCTTCGTAGCTTAATAATAAAAGAATAAAAGAAAACTTGGCTGTGACTGATTGCCTCTTTGAGGAGGAGTAAATTTCTGTCTCATTCTTATACGCCAACTGGGATGATAAACATCAAGATTGATCTTTGTGCATCCTGTGTTATGAGATCTTCGATCTTCTGGAATGTTACGCAGCCTTGATTTGTGATTATTTACCAACGTTTGGGAACAAACTTCCGGTCCCATCTTGAAAGGATCATATACGGCCGATAAACTGTCCCGAAACGTCGGTATCGAACTACCAATGAACACTGTGTAACATCCCAGAAGAGTGAATATCTCATTTACCCCTAGGCGGAAGTCTTAAATCATTTATACTGTCTTGCTTAGTATTAGTATTAGTCCAGTTGTTTCCTCCTCTCAAAATGTGGGCATTCAAATAAGTATACTTGACAAAGACCAGGACACCCGACACAAAGCAGGCCAGTCCTAACGACAGAGACGAAGCTCCAAGACGATTGTGTCTGCACTGGCCAGACACACTGCTTAAAATTATTAGGTCACGATCTGGGAAAATAAAGACGGAAAAGCTGTCAGTAGCAGAGTGACTTGGACTTGGTCTTCAAATGAAATGATGTGACAATTAAAATGCTATAGGCTTAGCCTTCTCAAAATGCACACATTTAAATATACGTACTGATCACTGGACAAATACGGACCCATCCTTTCTCCAGGGGAAACTCTACTGTAATTGTGACTGCAGTAGTGAAACTAGCTCTGGTATCGATCCTCGAGGCCGATCCCGGTGGCCGCGCGGTCTAAGGCATGGGTTTACGGCCGCTCGCCTGCTGGGATTGCGGGTTCGAATCCCACCTGGGGCATGGATATCTGTCTCTTGTGTATGTTGTGTGTTGTCAGGTAGACGTCTCTGCCTCGGGCTCATCTCTCTTCCAGAGGAGTCCTTCCGAGTGTAGTGTGTCTGTGTGTGATCGTGAAGCCTCGACAATGAGGAGACCCTGGCCCAATAGGGGCTGTTGCGCCATGAATAGAAAAAGATGCCCAAGGCGGGCTGAACCCTTAGGCAGAGGACTGACTGGTTGCAATTTGCAGAGAGATTTTGACATTGCCTTGAATGTGTTCACCCTTTGAAGACTCAAATTAATTTATGTTATTTTAATTGGAGGTTGAAATCGGCAAGACACGACCAACCAACCGCCAAGCAAAAGACACACTAAGCGCGGAGATTTCCGCGAAACATCTGTAGAAGTTCCATAGTGCGTTTAGCCATACCTGCGTACTGAAGTCGTCCCTGGCCTTTTGATGGGAAAACGTTATACCTAAAGTCGGGGATGTGTTCTGGCAAACGAGATTCCCGTCTGGGCGGAGGGCGTTTACTTGACCACACGGACTTCTGTCGCACGCAATACTGTGCACTGGGGGGCGGGGGTTTCTTTCGATGGCTTTCTCAGCTCAAAATAAGAGCGGATTTTGTAAACTATGAAAGGGAGTAAATTGCATGATGCCTCAGTTAATGGGGTGAGTAGGGAGTCGGTCGTGCACCATTTTTATATTACATCTTGGCATTTGCCTTGCAGCCAAGGAAAAAAAGGCGAAACTCAATCAGGGTAGCTGAAAAGTGCTCAGCCTAATTAGTTGTGTCGACTTGACCGCCGTCTGATGGACACCACCGAGTGGCTTGCTGGTTTCCAGCGCGCTTTCGGCTAAGGATTCAGGCGACTTTGGTCAGCTGTCGGCGGGCACATGTACCTTCCGAGCTGCACAACAGGGGGATTTCCCTACAGATTTCTTTCTTGTTTTAGCCTGACTTCTTCTACCTGCTTATTGCAGATGTAGAGAGTTATTGGTGCACTTGATCACACTCAATGACACGGAAGCGTTACAGCTCTCTCTGGATTAGAACTCTGCCATTCAGGGTATGGGGGCCAGAGACGGTAGCGTGTCACCAGCTCTTTCTTTTCTGTGGCACAGCAACCCATCTCGGGCCTTGTTTAGACTTCCAGATCACACACACCCACACACCCGCCCCCCCCCCACACACACACACACACACACACACACACACACACACACACACACACAGGGTAGGACCCCTTTGAAAGAGTGACCAGGTCGTCACAGAGGCCGCTACCTGCACAACAAGCATAAGGGACGGAATATCCATGCCCCTAGCGGGATTCGAACCCGCAATACGAACAGTCAAGCAGCTTCATACCTATGCCTTAGACCGCAAGGCTACCGGGACCGACGTGTCGCCATCTCATGTTACTTTTTAGTGTAAGTCCGACTGCGTGAGAATAATCATAACTTACTCTTCAGTCTCTCCTCGGATTGGCTGTCGGAGGGACGTACGAAGTAACCAAACACACATTTTGAATCTATATACAACATGTTTAAAATGTCGTATTTCAAATTGGATCTGGGCAATATTCATCAATAGCCTGCCAACAGCTGACACTCCCAATTTCCCTTACAGCGTTATTCTGAAAGAAATTTACTACAATAACTGGGTTCTTACCAGCCTACCTTTGGTTGTAGACAGTAGCAGAGTCGTCAAGATGACTGTGTTATGGTCCATAGGCTGATGTAGTACCAGCAACGCAGCAACTCAGGACCTGTCAAGAGTTCTGAATGCTGTATTCAGTTACCGTCTTCGGAATACTGAGTCAAATTTCGGGGCGATTTGTATTCCTAAATGTACTGAGTTTTCACATTCGTCACAGTGCCTGACTTTCCCACGGTTATGAATTCCTCAAACGACTATTCTTTCTTCTACGTTCCTAACGCTGACACAACATATTACTGGTGCCATTTTGGCCTTCAGGCAGTGACGGGTTCATTACGTCATAATTTTCATGCACAGCACTAATATTTCTCTTTTATTTAAATAAATATATGCATTATTTAATAGTGAGATTGACACACTAGTCGAACAAGTAGCACTTCTTCGGGTCCTAATGTCGATAGCCGTATAAAGCAACGAAGACCGGCCTTTCGGTATGTCCAGTAATGTCTGGCACAGCCCATAAAAATTCTATCGTCAGAAATTGCGAGCTCTTACTTCGCTCGTGGAAGTTTCTTCGGCTTTCGTCAGCGCAGTCGGCGCCTTACAGCCGAGGAAATTAACTTCCTACACTTAACACCAGTCAATCAACCCACCCTTATTCACTTAGCGTGATTTTGCTCCTACTGCCTCTTCCGATTTGCGGTTAACTACCGCCTTGTAAACGATTAAATGAGCTATATCTCGGAGGTGTTTACGCGGACTGCGCTACTCATGCATCAGTTTGAATTAATCTCAGTTCAGGGGCTGTTATTAGGTGATATACCATCTCTCTAGACTATATAACCCAGATACTGTACTTTCGGCTGAGCAAAGACACATTTTCCTGGTTGTAGCTGCAAATTAGCCCGTTCGAACCTTTTCAGCACGTGCTCTAACGGACGGACGTGCTCCTCTGTGGTATCAAAGAACAGAATTACGTCGTCGATGGAAACCGAACATTCCGTAACGGTTAAAGTTCTCAAGACTACGTCCACTGGTCTTTGAAAACGCGATGGGCTACTAGAAAGTCCACAGGCAGCTAATTAAACTCAAAGTACCCCACAGAAACATCTTGTTATTAATTTCTCCTCTTCGCGTATATCTATTTGCCAAAACCCTGAGTAAGAATCCAACACTGAAAAGTTCTTGCTTCCGTATAGCGTTGAAACAACTTCTTCATAAACCGGGAGGGGATATGTATCAAATTTTGTGACAGTGTTTATTGCTCTGAACTCCACACAAACTTTTACTTGGGCTTTCCGTCTAGGAATTTCTTTGGCACTGGTAAAGCTGGTGTCGACTGTGGAGATGTACTTTCCCTAATAATCCCCTTCTTCAGCATATCTTGAATGTGGTTTTCGATCTCCTGCCTCTGGGAGAATGGAACCCTATACTGGGGCTTCCGGATGGGGGTTGCATCACCAGTTACGACAGCATGTTCAATGACATTCGTTCCGTTAAAATCATTACTTCCTTCTTCGTGGAAAAATTGCTGTGTTTAAGCACAGCGGGTTTCAAAACCTACCTGTCCTTGGGATTGGGCTAACTTCTACTTAAGGTAATGCCTAAATATCTGACTTTGTCCCACTGTGTTAAGTAGAGGTCGAAACTGTCCTTCCTGACTGGGTTCAAAATTTGGACCATCATTAACGGAGGCGATTAAACTTTCTGAAAATTCCTCCGCTATTCCAATAACGATGGCTTTCAACAATTCATGTCTTCATAACTGAAATTTGCTAACACGACGTGTACGATTGCGCCTGAAGTATTATTCGTCTCGTAGCTGTGCAGGTACACCATTTTCTCAGTGCATGCAATCTCCGAATCCCAAGATAGACTGTCTGGACAAGGCGACTGTTAAGCCATGGCAGAGAATTTGGTCTCCTCAATTTAATGCTAAAAAGTATGGCTTCCAGACACCCATCTCTTGAGCACTCACGCCCTTACGGTAAACTTAGGGGAGCAATCCGTTAATTATTTCTATCCTCGTAATACTAATTGTTTGAGAATATTAGTTTTGAAGAAGGTGTCTTACTTTAAAGAAAAGACGGCTGGTATCTTCTTTGCATTTGCACAGTAGTTCTACATTTAAAAACCTTTGTCACGACAAACACCTGTTCCGTAACGTCGAAAGAATCTTCACAACTAATGTTCTCAAAATTGACTCCTAGCTTTATTTCGCGCTACTGCAGAACAACTTGTCCAAAGCATTTAAAAATTAGTAAAGTCCCTCTTTTGTTAAGACCGTGCAGTTACGAACACGTTGCATTTTATGCAAGGTAATAGGCAAAGTCATAGTCAAATTTATAGTCAACTGTGATGGAGCCTCATCATAAAATCTTGGGAATATAGTTGAGGTTTCCAGGCTGGCGCAGATTCAGTCTTCTGATTAAAATATAATACATTTAGAACGTTTTATCGATGCCTGAGCAGGAAACCAACAGAGATTTCCATACGGATGTCTTTCTCCTGCTTCTTCTGGGAATAACCTATTCACCCCAGTAGCGTGCTCCAGTTCAAAATTCACCTCTAAAACTATGAATCGTAGGTGGCTAACTACGCATCCACGGTTCACTGGCACTCTGCTCAGTGACAGATCTCGTCGGATCCTAGACGCCTTCCGCCTGGAAAAAGAAAAGGATACATATGTATGACAATAGTACTGCCGTTATAGTTGTGCTGCGGGTTACATGACATACTCCTAAACACACCAGGTTTTAGAAAAAGTGTGTTGGAAATGATTCGTTTCGGACAGTACGGCTACTGAGTAGCAGTAACAACCGCATTATTTTTCTTCGTTTATTTTCCGTACCTACTGTCTGTCCAGATACCGCCACTTTATTTTCACCGTCCTTTGGGATACGACACAGAGCAGTACTACCACTACTACTGCTACTGCTACTTCTACCACCACAACCACTAATAATAATAACAATAATAGTCATCATCATCATTCAAGTTTATTTACGTTCTGAATCTACAGCCCGAGGCCCAGCTACAGAAGAAGAAGAAGAAGAAGAAGAAGAAGAAAACAGTCACGTGGGCAAGGTAACCATATTATGGAATCAACAAGTGCAAACCGACAGAACCATCCCCAACAATAAACCAGACATCATAATCCGGGATAATGAAAAAGGAACATGTATGCTAATTGATGTAGCCATCCCGGGAGACAGAAATGTGATAAAGAAAGAAGCCGAGAAGAGTCTAAAATATAAAGACCTCATAATAGAAATACAGCGAATGTGGAATGTAAAAACAAAGGTGACGCCAGTAATAATATGAGCAACTGGAACCATTTCAAAATCCTTCAGAAAATACTTCAGCAGCATACCGGGAAAGCACGAAGTCAAGGAACTACAGAAAACAGCTATACTGGGCACAGCGCACATACTGCGGAAAGTGCTAATGTAGAAGCACAAAACAGTTTAATATTGAAGACAGCGCTATATGCATCATTAACAGTACGCGCAGAATAGCTGCGACACTGTATACCCTTGAAACATGGTTTGTTTCAGATATATAAGTGTGAATACCCTGCATAAAGGAGATGATGACGACGATGATGATAATAATAATAATAATAGTGCCTATTACGTAACGTGAAAAATTTTTAATTTGACTCTTAATTTCTAGTTTGTACAACAACGACCACTGAAATGCTACCTTATTGCGGGACGTGACATGGTGTAATTTTGCAGAAATGTACCAACTCTTCAGAGCAAAGTACACTCTTTATCTTCAGTATCCCTTTCTACCCTGAAGATGTAAAAACGTCGACAAATTCCTGTCACATTACAAACCGTCATATTTCCGAAGACAAATGCCTTCGCGGTCGGTGCTGTGGCACACTCAGACTCTGTACCACAGATATTTACGGTCGAACTTTATTTCATTTGCAGCAAGTGAAATATCTAAGTGGGGTGCGACAGGCAATATGGTATAACCTAATATTGCGGGGCGTTGGCATAACCACTGTTGCCGTGGAAAAGCAATAAATATTAGATATTCTGAGTGTGTGTCTGTATCCTTAGATATACAGCATGCAAAGCGCATGCGCCGTATTATATTGTCATCTGCGGTCTGTCTGGCTGTACCATATTTTTCCAAATTATCTCACAAACGGCACGATTTGTGGGAAAAATGTTATTGAACATAAAATGTGTTTTGATTTTCACTACAACTTTAGTCTGAAATATTTCTCATTCTAGGAAGAACTCAGCGCGATGTTATCATAAATGTACGTAGGTCTTTAAGTACAGTTTAAGCCATTATTCTTGTCAGATTTTAATGAAACTTGATATTTTCTCGGCATATTTTCGAAAAATCCTCAAATGTAAAATTTCATGAAAATCATTTTAGAAAGAGCCGAGCCGTTCCAAGCGGACAGACGGACAGATTGGTCGCTTTTCGCAACTTTGCGAACGCGCCTAACAAGGATGGACGCAGTATAAGCAGATATTGTGCTACAGTTCATCGAATCCAAGTGTCCAGGGCAAAGCAATCCCATTACAGGCCCGGGCAGGCCGTTAGGGTTCCAGGAGGTCGAGGTTCCCAGATTTCGAGACAGTCGACACATGTAGGTGGCAGGTTGTCAGCCATACGCACCGGCCGCCTTTACCCCCCAGGAAATATTCCTGGTACTCATTTCTGTTAGAGGTTAAGTCGACCCCAGGGCCAGATTGCGACCGACAGGATTATGCCAATGAAATCTGCAATGCCACCATCGGGAATCGAACCCGCGACCTGCCGGTTTGTAGCGCAGTGCCTCAACCAACTGCGCCACCGCGGCCCCCAATGTGTCCAAGTTTTTTCTTATAATGTGCAGGAAGGATGTTTATGAATGCTTTGAAATGATGAACTAACTATGGACAACGTTTACTCCTCTGTTCTTTTACACGACTCTCCGAAACTATTCGCGTGCATTCGTAACGATACTGATGACACGATGCAGAGATCAAGCAGAAGAAGTACAACACATGAGGGCACTGAAGCACACAGTGCGGGCAGCCACGGATATTCTACAACTCAGCCGCAAAATCTGGCCTTTCGCCTGGGAAAACAACGTTCACTCTAATCCGAGCAACATTAATAGAACCTTTGTCACTAAAATGTGTCACTGTTGAAGCAAGGCAATCTTAGTAATGTGTAACGTTAAACGTGGACTGTTTCAAATAATTTAATAACCATTTATATAATAAATTCATAGGTAAATATAAAGCAAAAAATAAGCCGTGGAATATCGCGTGAATATTAAGGCAGCCCTTCATATGACGGTCACATGGCTGCTGTATTTATGGGTAGCTTCGACTAGGAATTATGTCGTATTTTACGCACATGGAAGTGGATCATTCCTCCATCCAAATTATTCGTACCAAATGTCTACAGAATATACTGCTTTACAAGTTAGTTTTCGTTAGGGATAGACCATAGAGTATCGTGCATGATGGCTGGAAGAGAACAGGTAGTGTTCATAAAGAACAAGATGGAGGGCGAGAAGCAAACATTTGAAGGAAGACAATGACCTCTGTGAAGGTTGCACCATACAGAAAAGGTGAGGTCTATCGACTCCAAGGACGGGAATTCTGTCACGCAGCTACAAGAGAGCAGAAAATTGTATGATTCTGCCACGTGGTAACACTGACGATTCGTAAGTTACAAGTTCCATTGTAGAAGCCGAGTCACTAATCCAGACCCAACATGTGATTGTAGGAAATAAAATGTCCTGGAGAACACAGGCAAATTGAACAGACAATAGTATTTGATATTTGTTTATTTAATGGCATTCTCAGTAACTCACACTGTTTACACGTAGCCCTTGTCTTACGCTTTATTGCTTTAAAGCACCTTGCCAATGTACACTTTCAGAGGAACCTATTGTCCCCATGATCAGGGTAGATAAAATTAACCTGACGATTTCTATCAGATGGGGCGACGTAACATCCCAGAAGAGAGAGATGTTTAAGTATGGTGCTGTTTATGTGTATATGAGACACAAAGGGCCTGTCACGGCGTACGTGCAGCGGGACAGTAAGGGCTGGACCCACACATACTCATGTGTATATGAGACCCATCCATCCATCCATCCATGTATGGCGCTACAGCCCCTTCCGGGCCTTGGCCTCCCTCAAAAGATGCTTCCATTCGTCCCTATTTTCAGCTCTTCTCCTCCATCCCCTTGTCCCTAGTATCTGTAGTGAATCCCTCTGAACAACGTCCGCTCATCTAGCTATTGGTCTTCCCACTGGTCTTGTGTTGTGGAATCTCCCATTCAAAACCACTTTTGGGATCCTTTCATCTCCCATTCTTATTATATGACCCGCCCATCCTGGTCTTCTGATTTTAATGTCCTCCACGATATTTAGATCGTTATATAAAATGTCCTTCCTCTTGTATCGGGCCATATATTCTTCGCAGTGTGTATATGAGATGCTTATGAGAAACAGGACTGACAAAAAGGAGATGTGTTCAGTTTCGTATGGCAGACGTCTCACGCCTTTAACTTCTTGCAATTTTAAAACTCATATCCCTCCATTCTACTCCTGACTTGGCCTTAAATTAACCCTTTAAAGACGAAGCTTATCTGTTTTATATAAGGACTCAGTGCGTACCGCGCTGTAAACACTCTCCACTTCGGTTATAAAAACCAATCTCTTAATGTGTTATAAGGCAAAAGTTGCTGTTTGTCCTGAGATCCGTACAAAACACATAAACGCAATGTGGGCACCGTGTAGAATTTTTTAATGTTAAACCTGGTGGTACATAAAGTTACCGCTAGGCTTTAAAAGGTTAATATCGGTAGATGTTCATCAGAATTTTTGCCCACGAAACATACTTTCTTGTCTGCAACAAACATCAGATTATGAAGTAACTGTATCAGACTGCGAAACGTGTCATATAAAAATACCTACAGGAACAGAGCCAACAGTACACAGAGAAGCAGAATAAGCCCTAAAGCTTCTGTAGACACCGTGACAAGTCTCTGCTCCAAAAAGGAATCGAACTCACCCTTTCCTGTCGCAAAGAACGTGATTTGTTTATTATACTCACGGAAATACGCTGGCTTCCAATATTTAAAGAATTATATTTAAAAAAGAAATTTTAAATCTTAATTTAACAGACATATGTATAATTACAGGTGTCATGCAGAATTTTCAGGGTTTAACTGTATAAAACCTCATAGACGTCTTTATGTACTGATGGATAAAAAAACCGATAAGCATGCAGAGACGAAGCAAAGTGCGTTAAGTCGCAATAAATAATACACGGTCTGTACCAATGACCTCGAGAAGCTTGTTTTTGTAATGGGTAGTTTTATATGCAAGGTGAACATGTGGCTTGGCAGTTGACAGTGTGTAAATGAGACTCAACTGGTATGAAGTTAAAATGCAGTATTTTATGAAGAAAATGTCTTGTCTCCATCGGAATAGATCATCAGGCACCTTAGGAATTGAAATATCTTCTTGGATTTTTTCGTTATTTAACAATTGTGGTACGTATCGCCGGATATGTTACGTCGCAGTCATGCTGGATGAGGTGGCACTTTTCAGTCAAGCAAAACAATCCCTGGACAGGGCCCTACGGCTCCAGGAGGTTGAGGCTCGCACAATTTCTAGACAGTCGGCACATGAAGGTGGTAAGGTTGTCAGCCCTACGCACCGGCCGCCTTTACCCCCCCCCCCCAGGAAATATTCCTGGTACTCATTTCTGTCAGAGGCTGAGTCGACCCCAGGGCCATAGTGCGACCGGAAGAATTATGTCGACGAAAAATCCAATGACATCATGGGGAATCGTACCCGCCACCTTCCGGGCATTTGTCAGTAATATGTAAATTCTATGCTATGTTGTAGGCTTTCGCACCGGTGCCGTTGAGGTGTCCGTTCTGGGATATTGCGCCGCGTCGCTGCAGGGCTGGCAACCACTTACCCATTGATGCGGTGAAATATCCCACAGCAGTAGCCCTCAGTGTAAATACTCGTCTGGTAGATCTGAGAGAAACCAAGAAACACAACCCATCCTGGCAAGTGAAAAAGTGTTCCTGAGCTAATAACTGCATAGAGCAGCGCCCTTCTTTAAAAGCTGATGGTCGCTTAGCTGGTCAAGAAATTCTCCGCGTGCTATGTAATGTGAATAACCATTACCGTTATCACAATAGTTCAAAACTCGTCCCTAATCTGAGCCAGTTGAATCTTGTTCATACTCTCACACCGAATTCCTTTGTTCCGTTTAATATGATACTCCCAACTACACCCAAAAACCGTCCCTAGGCACGCCATGAAGGAATTTTGCGGATTGGAGGTATATCTCCATGCATTTATAACCTCGGCGCTAGATACAGTTTAGTGATCATCTTCACGCCCCCAACATTTTACCCTCAGGGAAAAAAGATTTGGTACTCACTGAGTAGGAGGTTGGGTGGGGTCAGAGCCGGCCTGGACGATTTGGAGAAAAGCATTAACCCTTTAGAGACGAAGCGTATCTGTTTTATATAAGGACTCAGTGCGTACCGCGCTGTAAACACTCTCCACTTCGGTTATAAAACCCAGTCTCTTAATGTTTTATAAGGCAAAAGTTGCTGTTTGTTCTGAGATCCGTACAAAACACATAAACGCAATGTGGGCACCACGTAGAATTTTTTAATGTTAAACCTGGTGGTATGTAAAGTTACCGCTAGGCTTTAAAAGGTTAATGCGGTCACCCTAATAATATTTGTTGAATAACACAAATTATGAAAAAAACTGATCATATAAATTTAGCCATCCTCCTCCTAAACTATTTTTGTCTTCGATCCAAATATTCTTAGCGCCCTCTTCTCAAACACCCCCACGCTGTATTCTTAAACCGGTCAGTCATTTTAGACACACAGCACATGTGACTTCAGAAAATGGTGTGATGAATTGTAAGGTAACGTGAATTTTGGGAGGAATTGAATACCATTTCCTCGATACATGTTAATCTGTAGTTCCAGACACATAAATAATCAGTCAAGTAAAAAATATGCAAGAATGAACCACATCTGTGGCTAATTACCTCCAACACTTGTCTAGCGTTGCCAGACATAACGTCACCTCTGAACATCGCTGTCATATTTGTAATACTGCAGATAAAATGTTTCATATGAAACGTACAGACTGACGTAAATTTCTATTATTAACAGTCGCCTTTCGTTAGCTTTATAAAACGAAGAAACAGAACGCCTGTCTACCATGTTGTTACTTTACATATTGTACACAAAATCGATCTGTAACAAGCATGGCATCAGCATAGTTTTCAAACACTTTTAACCATAAGGAACTTCGCGAGCATATGGCAATTGACTTCTAGGTTGTTTCCACCTCTGACATCCCTACTACTTCCATATTGGTATTACTACTTAAGAACACGAAGTGACATCCTCCAGTTTTCACGACAGTCCGCCAGCTATCTTCAGAGTACTATGGGTTTTACACACTCACACTCACACACACACACACACACACACACACACACACACACACACACACACAAGTACACGCGGTCACACGGTACCCACAAACCTCGTTCACGCTTCGACGGCAGCCCTGTCGACACACTATCGATTGTTGAACCGCAACGCCACAGACACTAAGTAGTGCATGGCATTCCCGAGCGAGTGCTCCACCAGTCGGTCCGCGTGCACATTATTCGCATAGGCCATGTTAGTATCCGACCCAAAAGAATTGCAGGAATGTAGGGTAGTATTTTATGCAAATATAAGTCTTGCGTAAACATTGTTACTAACGCCTGACAGATTTGCTGCGATTTTGAGGAAGAGTTCTTCCATTTAAGATACTTGACTTATGTTTAATTTAATTTTTTGGGTGAGTCCGCTCGGTTCTTTCGATTCATGAATGCCCCACCGCTAGGCATCAACAGTACTGATATTAATCAGCACCACGAATTGAATTCGAACTCACGACCCCACAGGTCCAAAAATCTTCACGTCGTCATTGCGATAGACAAATCATAGTTCACATTCGTTAAATTTAGTCAAGGGTGCATAATTTTCCCTTCGAATTTGTAATTCTTTAATTTTTAAAGTAGGTGTAGTGTTGTGTATTTTTACATCTGCGGTGTGTGATGTTGTTAGTGTAAAGTCCTGTTTTGTCATCTCTGAGCACGTTGTGTTAACCATCTGCAGTGGTGGCAACGTGAACTCACCGGCACTGGAACTGTGAAGTAAAAATAAAAGGACGCTCTTATTCTGAATTGGGGCCGCGGTGGCGCAGTTAGTTGAGGCACTGCGCTACAAACCAGAAGGGCCCGGGTTCCATTCCCCATGGTGTCAGTGGATTTTTTCATTAACCTTTTAAAGCCTAGCGGTAACTTTACATACGACCAGGTTTAACATTAAAAAATTCTGCGTGGTGCCCACATTGCGTTTATGTGTTTTGTACGGATCTCAGAACAAACAGCAACTTTTGCCTTACAAAACATTAAGAGATTGGTTTTTATAACCGAAGTGAAGAGTGTTTACAGCGCGGTACGCACTGAGTCCTTATATAAAACAGATACGCTTCGTCTTTAAAGGGTTAACATAATCATTTCGGTCGCACTATGGCCCTGGGGTCGAGTCAGCCTCTAACAGAAATGAGTACCAGGAATATTTCCTGGGGGGTAAAGGCGGCCGATGCGCAGGGCTGACAACCTTACCACCTTCATGTGCCGATTGTCTAGAAATCTGGGAGCCTCAGCCTTCTGGAGCCCTCAGGGCCTGTCCAGGCCTGTAATGGGATTGCTTTACCTTTACCTTTACCTTATTCTGAATGAACCTCAGTATGGGAAAGCTTAAATTCGGTTTGTACTATCTGCTTCGTGTGAAATGATGATGACAGTATAACGCTTTGTAAAGTTTGTTCCTGATAAAGACGCAGGTTTTGTGGAGTATTATGACCTGCCGATTGGAAACGTATTATGAACGCTTCGAACGACCTTGCGAAATCCATCTACGAACTCCAAAAAATCGTCTCTCGACAAGACATCCCCCAGAAGACACAAATTCTCAACTCATCAGCCAGAATTTCACATCTCTCACGGGCCCTTTTTCATTACAGGATGGCGCATCTTTAGATGCGAATAGCGGAGGCGACACTCAGGTATGGAGGGTAGCCGTAGGTGTACTGAAGAAGCCGTCCCGGACAGACGAAAATGGCTGGTCACCCAGCGCGGGGATTGGGCAAGGAGTTGAACACTGGCCACATAAGAAAGAGCATGTTACAGAATGTTACACAGGGCCTCGCACTGGGACGGATTCCTTGGTCTAGATCAGGCCTGCTCAGCCTTTCTTGTGGTTTGGGCAAATTCTGCAAAATTTGTTCCCATGCGAGCAAAATTAAACTCAACTCACAGAAAGTAGACACTAAGTGTGCCTATAATTATATGTGTAATTTAAATTGTGTATTTTTCTATACACAATGTGCAATAATAACTGCACTGAAAATAAGAGGAAAACTTTATAAAAAATACAATTTAGAAACTAGGCTAGGGTGTCGCTATTTTTAGCTCATTTTACTGAATTAGTAATATGATATACTTCTGCGTAAATAAACATCTGATAAGTTTCCAAATTTGTTTCGGCTTTCCATCGCGGCTTTCACAGGGAAAGGGTTACAAGACTTTTTTCCCAATTCGAAAGTCCCCGCGGGCAACATAACGTTATGTCGCGCTGCCCGCGAATTACGGATTGAACTGGTCTAATCTATACGTATACAGGCGAGTACGTGCAAACACTGTAATAAAACTTGGGGTTCCATAGGCGGTTTGAATATCTTGACCAAGCTAGCGATTATTAGCTTCCCAACGACGACTCTGTTCCATCAAATCCGTATTTATTAAAGCCTGCTGGGAGGAGACACGTATTTTTTATTTAACAGGGGGCATCATATTATCGTGAAACTCTTACCTGCATACGTCGTGAGCGAGAAAGGTCGGCGTGCCTCCATGCTTTGAACGAGATTCGAAACCGTAATGCTGCTGTTTGATGAAAGGACGCAACCTCTTCGACTCTGAATGGCACTCTGCAAAAAAAAAAATATATATATATATATATAATTTCAGCTTGATGAATACAATGTACCTTAACAGTGGCCGGGAAAGCGTAATCGGTAGTGTCTTGCTACGGGCTGGACGGTGCAGGGTTCGAACTCCGGCGGAGGAGAGAGTTTCCGGACCCGTCCAGACCAGCAGCGAGGCACAGCCTGCCGCCTGTAGAGTGGAGGTCACTTTCCCGGGGGTAAAGCGGTCGTGGCGTGGCGTTGACCGCCCACCCCCTTGTAGCGTCGAGGTCCAAGAAAGAGTAGAGCTATACCTCTACCTCCCCTCTGTGCCTGCTGGGCATGTAACGGGACAGCTTTAACTTAATAGTTGTTACGGCATACAAACGTTTCAAAGGTGTATTACCACAAAACATTTCTGGGTTCTACATGCTATTCAATGCGTGTCGATGGGTGTCGAGCTTCTTTCCCGGGGGTAAAGCGGCGGGAGCATGACTTTGGCCACTCACGTCCGTCTAATTTCAAGACAGAGACTGGGTGGAGTTCTACCTCCACAGCCCCTCTGTGCCTTCATGGCAAGTATGGGACTTTACTTGTTACACGGTGTTGAATAGTACTGCTTTGTTATATTCATTATCACGTCACAGATTCGTGCATCCGCCATGTTGGAAAGCGAACAGCACGTAAGTCATGTGGCCTTTAATGGCATAATTTCCATTAGAAATTTCGCGAAAAGAAGTCAGTTTCTTTTAAAGTTGAAAGGACAAAAAAACACATGGCGTTTTAAAGGAGGATAAGCTAAATGTAACCGTAGATGAAAGTTTTTTAATTTTCTTAATTTGAAGCTTCAAATGTTAGCCAGTATTCTTATTGTATGCATATATTATCCGCTGTGTCTTATACAAGCTGTAGCTGCATTTTGTGGTGATGATACGTTAGTGGTTTATATATGTTATCTCTTGTATTTGTTTGTCCTGGATGATAGCCCTCAAGGACCAAAACATGCAGCAGGAAGTAAGTTGTAATAATGTTAATTTTTTTCATGGTTCCACAGCCCTAGTGGGCCTAGGCCTCCTCTGTGGCTTTCCTCGATCACACTCAGACACACCACATTCGGTAGGAAGCCTCTGGACGAGTGATCAGCCCACTAGAATCGGCAATAATAACAATAATATATGTGAACTGATCACAAGAGCATTCTGTAAGTCTCCTATCAATTACATTTCTTTATTTCGTTGCCTTGGAGCAGTGTTGGAGGGCGCTGAAGATCACAAAAGCAAACTGTAGCAGGAAGCTGTTGTGTGCGTTTCTAATCACTACGGAAACTTCTAATCAACTGTATCACGTGTGCGTGGGCATAGAGATACAAAGGAAAACTATCTGCAGGTAAAAGTACAGGGTCAAGACTTAATGCCTGGAGGTAGCTGTTTGCGATATCTGTACAGCCACTGTTAACATTCACATCAAAACCGTTACTGAACGTTTTCTCGTAACGATGTGTAACATTATCACCAGCAACGAGACGTGTAAATATGAGTGGTGTAGCTTAGCCTGTGTACTGACCGCACAACCGTCCAGCCGTGCTTTGATTCCGTGCCAGTAAAAGAGTTTTCTCTTTCTCAAAAGTTTCCAGACCGATTCTGGTGTCCATCCAACCTCTTATTCGATAGATACTGAGAATGCTTTCCCCCAGAGTTAAAGCGGCCGGGTAGTAAAGCTGCCCACTTGCCTCCATTTAATGTTGAGGTTCAAGAATGAATGGATGTACAGTCATTCCTCGCTTTTCACAGGTTCATAGGTCGCGGTTTTCGGAAATTCGAGGGGTCGCCCCAAGAATAAAAGTATGTCACTCAGGCCCTTCAACGGATTGGAGCATCAAAATCGTTCCAAAACTCGAATAGGTCTTCGATCCATATCGCGTGATGTTCGACGAATTTAAGGGGAGCAAAAAGAAGGGGTTCGTATCGCACTGTTTCTGCAAAAAAAACACTATAAAAATGTTAAAATATTATTTCGGGGGAGGGGTGGTAAATTATTGGCGGATTTTCGAATTTTTCGCGGGGGTTTCAAGCCTAACCGCCACGAAAAGCGAGGAATGACTGTATAACTCCACTCCGCATAAGTTTTCACGGCGTGTACAGGGACAACTTCATTGAAAGGTGTAGGCAGAGTGTACCATATTATTGTCAGAATATTCTGCACGGTTTGAATGAACTACACGAGCACGGTGATATTATTCGATGAGATGCTGCCCTTAGTTACACACAGTAAATATAAGTACTGTGTTCTACGCCCTGAAGTACGGCAAAACTATTCCCGTAAGCATATGACTGCGACTGAATTGTTAGGGAGAACAAGAAACATTAGGAGACAACGTTGTGCTTGAGGTAAAAAAAAAAGCAAAGCAGTCCCATTAGAGGCCTGGACAGGCCCACAGGGTTCCAGGAGGTCGAGGCTCCCAGATTTCTAGACAATTGGCACTTGAAGGTGGTAAGGTTGTCAGCCCTACGCACCGGCCACGTTTACCCCCCAGGAAATATTCCTGGTACTCATTTCCGTTAGAGGCTGAGTCGACCCCAGGGCCATAGTGCGACCGACAGGATTATGCCAATGAAAAATTCCACTGACACCATCGGGAATCGAACCCGCGACCTGCCGGTTTGTAGCGTAGTGCCTCAACCAACTGCGCCACCGCTGCCCCATTGTGCTTGAGGAGTGTCTTGAATCTTTAGATTTATCACACTTTAATATAATACTGTGCTAATGCTTATAAAATTTTAACAGAGACTGCTGGAACTGTCACACCTTAGGGTGCAAACGTCAGCCCTACTACGGCAAGAATTTCGGAGGGTTGAAAAATTCCAAGCACACGTGTATATGGTATTGTGGTCGCATCCGCTTCAGTCAAACACCAAAGCTCGTCCCGCTTGCCTATCTGTAAACTATGCTCCCTCAGAAGTCGGCAGTAATGAGGTCGGGTGATCGCAGGGGTCACAAAATCAGTTCGATCTGTCGTATCGATCGATGTGAATAATGAACAGGAGTTCCATCATGCGTACATCACGAAGTGTGTCACGTTGCCAATGGTACGCCACCCAGCAGCTGACGCCATACTTCGGTCACACATCTCGCTAATAAAGCGAAAGCGACATTACGTCTGCAGGAAACATTTGACTTGATTTGACGGATGGAGTTTGATCCTTATATTTATTGTACGCAGCTGCGGATCAGTCTGCTTATGACGTTACTCCATTCTCATTGACTGATTAGGAAAGACGCGACAACGAAAAACAGCCTAAAGGCCGTGGTGGCATAGTAACTAACCACGTACCGTGCCTTTTCTCACAGGACTGCATATATATATATATATATATATATATATAAGGGTAAAGCAGTCCCATTACAGGCCTGGACAGGCCCTTAGGGTTCCAGGAGGTCGAGGCTCCCAGATTTCTAGACAATCGGCACATGAAGGTGGTAAGTGTGTCAGGCCTACGCACCGGCCGCGTTTACCCGCCAGGAAATATTCCTGGTACTCATTTCTGTTAGAGGCTGAACCCGCGACCTGCCGGTTTGTAGCGCAGTGCCTCAACCAACTGCGCCACCGCGGACCCCCATATATATATATATATATATATATATATATATATATATATATATATATATCCCTTTGCTCCGACCCCTTGTTTTCTTGCACCGGGAACCAGAACAGCTCAGCCAAGATAGAGACTAAGTTAAATTACCGGTAGGCGCAGAGATGTTTCTGAAGACGTACGCAGCGTCTTTATCATCAGGCTGAAGCTGTCCTTGACTCTGAACAGAAAGGCCCTTCGGATCCTTCAAAACGTTTGAAACTATCTACCAGTCGACACGGCGTAACATCTCAGAGGACGTGAATCAGCAAAGCTCTTGTCACAACACCAAATAACGCTAGATTTTTCCACTCGACACTAGTTTCTATAGTCACCAATCCAGTGGTTGCCCCGTGCGCCATTTCTAGTGGTAAATATGGGTGAAGCTGATCATGCATTCCCATCTCGTGACTAGAACGGTGTTTCTCAACGTTTTTTCCACTTAGGAAGCCCCTCCCCCCAAAATAATTTATCCTATCAAGGAGAACCCCTGTCTATAGAAACGTTTATAGGCCAACAAACAAAGATGCAGTTGACAGCGCACGAAGAACACTCAAATATTGCCAATTGCCGAAAAAAATTCCCACGATGTTTCGGATATTTGGAATTTTTCGCGGTACTTAAAAATTTCTATATATTTATTCCACAATTTCTCGCGGAAGCCCTACTGATGTTCTGAGGAATCCAATGGGAAACAATGGAGCGGAGTACAAATGTAAGGGATTATGCAGCCAGTCACGCATATGTCAGAATGGTGTCCTGCAAGACAGGCGGCTACAGTATCTCTCTACAGGCCGCTGTAGGAGTCTAACGGGAGTTCCTTTAATTATGTGAAATATTTTAATGCTTTGAATTTCGAATGAAAGATGCGATTCAGAATTATGTTGGACTGGAAAGAGTGGCGTGTTTTACACAGGGACGCCGTCAATTGCTAAGGTTATATAGCGTCAGTGGCAGATGAATGAATGAGTATCGAGCCCTGCTAGAATAATACTGACAGGGGAAAACCGATATCCTCGGATTAAAACCTGTCCTAGCTCCACTCTGTTCACCACAAATCCCACATGGACTGGCGAGGGGTCGAACGTAGAGGCGTTTTTGCTATATAGTAGTCATTATCTTTTCTATTACTGTACTGTTTGAAATGCACAACGGTTACTAAATTTTAGAATTAGGAGTTATTGGTTTCCATAATTTGAATTTGTTAACGGTTGTTCTTAGTCCCTCAACCACTAGGCGCAACACCAAATTGCTAACCTGGGTTCAGACACTGGCAACTGCGGGCAGAGTACTGAAAATGTACTGGGCTGAAGTAAAATAAGGAACTGTATTTAGTGTGGTCCTCACCATGAAATGATAGATTCTTACGCATGTGAATTTATGTGGCAAAGAAGAGTTAACGGAACCGATTTATTTGATAAAATATTACATGCTATGCTATTTTACCCTCAAGAACAGTAAGGGTTTGTACTGAAATTCGTTGGTGATTCAAAGAATTGTATAAGAAACATTTCGTTGCCTGCCGGCAGAAAGGAACTGACTTGAACATAACAGAAATAGAAGGTCTCAGCTTTGGTGGAGGTTCTGGAATGACGTCAGCGCTTTGTTGTGGCACCTACCATTGTGGGGAAGGAGAATATTTAATGTAAAGTTTGATGTGAAGTGTGAATGAGCCTGGGAATTTAAGTTGGCAACTTCTAGTTCTATTCAAAGCCGCCTAACTTATACAGGTGGCCAAACCATTCAAACCACTTGACACTATGAAATCCGAAATTTACACTATCAAGTGTGCGAACGTGCAGTTCAGAGCGCGGAGACAGGTGGTTGAGTTGGAAAACAGGTACATAACCCTGGCGATGAATACGGACTTGAAGTACAGTAATCAGTTGCCACTAGAAAATTCCTATGTATTGTGCGTACTTGTGGGTATAGGATGGTGATCTGGTGGGCAAACGGTAGGTATGCTAATGAATGATGATTTTCGGCCCATACAATGTGGCACAAAAACTACACATCTCGTCATTCGACCAAGGTAGGGAGGTGGAACTTAAGAAACCGTAGCACTCCATGTGAATCTGTGGTCAAGATTCGAGAGAAGAAGGTGGCGAAGTTATGAAGTAATGAACAACTGTGACAGGTGGCCGACTTACAAGGGTGACCAACTTCACAAATTTTACTGTAATTTAGTACTTGTGGTTCATGTTTACGTATTAGCCTCTCTTCTTATCAGGCGTTCTTTACGAAATAAAAAGAGCCTTACTGGACTGCATGTGGATTCTTCCGTGCGCCTGTTTCTCCTTCTGCCTGCCGCCTAGCACTAGAGACTAAACAATCTGACGGATTTTCATGAAATTAAGTATAGGAGTATTTTAACCTTTTAAAGCCTAGCAGTAACTTTACGTACCACCAGGTTTAACATTAAAAAATTCTACATGGTGCCCACATTGCGTTTATGTGTTTTGTACGGATCTCAGAACAAACAGCAACTTTTGCCTTATAAAACATTAAGAGATTGGTTTTTATAACCGAAGTGTAGAGTGTTTACAGCGCGGTACGCACTGAGTCCTTATATAAAACAGATACACTTCATCTTTGAAGGGTTAAACAGTTGTCAGGCAAGCTGAATTTCCTGAAAATCTGGCCAGTGACAGTCATACTTACGAGAGTAAATGAGCTTTTAACCTATTTTCCATATTTCTTTACCCATCTGAGTGAATTTTGGTGTACAACGTCTACACACAATGCTAGTGATTAATTATAAATTTTGTTAAAATCAGTGCCGTGAAAGCCATGCTTTGCGTAGCACGTAAAGGATATTTTGATGCTGTTCTCTGCATTTTTCATCTAACTGGAATAAGATTAGGTAGGAAATATATTAACAATGGAAGGAAACTATAATAAAGCACAGTCTGACACAACACCACAATGTATTTTGCATTAGCACACTACAGCATTACTATGTACATGCATTAGTGCATTACGACGTGTTTCGGTTCGATTGAGCCACCATCAGGCAATGTACATGGCAATAAAACACAAATTCTCACGTATTCAGTGTAAAAACTTATTTTAGTGAGACCTCACTAATATACAACATAAAACCATAAAACATCCAAAGGTAAACTATGTGTTAATTTTTAAAACGTTTTCACGTGATATATTCTGCTATATTTCCCAGAGTATCTTATTACAATGTTAATGTGACACCCTCTCATGCGGCAGTTGCATCTCTAGCAAGTACCCGAACACCGTTACCTTGATATTCACCAAAGCGAAAAAGCAAAAGCTCAGTTCTCATTATTATATCTTCCTAACAATAGTTCATTCACCCTCTGACATTCCATGAAGGCTGAGGGGTGGGTGTAGAAGTATATCTGTACCCTTTTTTAACCCTTTAAAGACGAAACATATCTGTTTTACATAAGTACTCAGTGCGTACCGCGCAGTAAACACTCTCCGTGTCGGTTACTAAAACCAGTCGGTTAATGCTGTATAGGAAAGTAACCGCTGTTTGTTCTGAGATCCGTACAAAACACATAAACGCAATGTGGGCACCACGTAGAATTTTTTAACGTTAAACCTGGTGGCACGTAAAGTTACCGCTAGGCTTTAAAAGGTTAATCTTGGCACTATATGCGAATGGGCGCTCAACGCCATGCCCTGGTCGCTTTGCCTCCCGGGGAAGAGCCCAGGTAGCGATTTTACAAGAAGCTGGGTGAACCTCGGGCCGGTCGGGATATTTACGGAAAACGTCGCCCCCCACCGGGGTTTGAACCTCGAACCCTCCAACTCATAGCGGGTCGCAATATCGACTACACTACTACGACCGCCTCCCTGTCGACCCGCGTTCCCAATTCTGAACACCCCGAAAGGCATGAATGGTAAGTATGCCAAACCAGGATTGGCAACGTGTACTCCAGTCTGGAGTAAAATTATTCTCCATGTGCGGTCTCAGCGATTTCACTTAATTCATTGGCCCCCATGTTTATTCCACGGAAACGTCATGCCGAAAAATATTGCAGGTTTTAGTCCCACCTCGGAAAAAAAAACAGAGAGAGAGAAAGAAAAAAGAAGACCTATATTCACGACACGAACAAATTTTTGTACGATGTGTCATCTTCAGAGATGAGTTTCAGCTTCATTCAACCTACAAGTTGCACCATATCCATAGAAACCAGAATTCAGTGTGTGGCAACTTCTGGTATAGATTCTCTGCACAAAATTCGATCAATATCTGTTTAGTTTCCACGACAAAAACTGAGGACAACAACACAGTTTCGCGATATGGATTTGTTCTGTGCACTGTATCAACACTTATCACGTGTCTCCAACATCTCTTGTATGCTTCGTAACGAGTCTAGCCAGTAAATAGTTCCCGGCGTCACACTTTCAACGGAGGAGAGGGACCTCACATCCCCACTCTCTTAAACTTTTGCTCGGAAAGAAGAAAACCCTTGATCTACGCCCCTGAGTCTCGTTCGGCCAAGGTCCTCATTTAGGCCTACAAGCATTGTTGCCGCTGTGTAAAGCTGAACTCCAAAACTTCGATCACTGGTACAAAAGTAATTTTTGTTCTAAAACTGAATAAACATGGTAGACGTCGCACGATGTAATTACATATAGTAAGCCAAGAGGTAAAATCTGATTTCGTATTGTTTTACATGTCAATTTGCTTAACCACTTAACTGATTCTTCGTATAAAATGCGTACTGATAATGAAACGAATGTTTATCTACAATTCATTTTGACGGTATTTATCAACTAAGGAGAATGTTTATGTGGTAAGAACCGTAAAAATTCATTCAATATGACGTGTTGATATGCGACCGCACCATTCTGTTTGTTAGGTACAGGCATCAGCGCCCTTACAGCCTAGATAACCACTGGCCTTGATCGGGATTCCACGCATTTTATGTTGAGACTCTATGAAGTTTTCAAACAAAGGAATGAAGACACCAAATGTACACATATGAACAATTTAATTAAAAAATCCTGATGTCTCTTAGCTTTTTTTCTTTTTAATTGGAACCACGTTACACAAAGTAAGCTGAAAATGCAGTATTAGAAATTTCGTTTACAAGATACCTGGGTGCAAGTTGGCAACGCTGCTGGAGGCGTGAGTGGAAATGAGAGGGGAGTCTATGTGTTGTGTGCTTGTGCCGATGGAGTGGAAAAACTTTCGCGAACTGTTAACCCTCCAAATCATTAACATCATCATAATCATCGTTGTCATTGATGATTGGTCAGTGTAAGAATTCGGCCTCAGAGTGATCTGGCAGTTTGTTTATCGTGTATGGGTTTGTAGGCATTCCATATTTCAACCTGTCGTAGACGTTTTCGCCTACAGCTAGCGATAAGTTGAAAGTGTGATAACGTTAACAAGCAGAAAATGCCACGCACAAAACAGTAGTCGCAAGCGTAGCGTAGCTAGACAGGCTTGCGCAGCGGTATAGTTGAGGTCTCTGTTCTCTTCTGATGTGGCGCTGCATGCCTGGGTGATATTCCGGCACATGCAAGATAAAACCTGCACGCTGTCTCGAAACGTCGGGCATTTATAACCCAGTGGCGCGGCGACACTTCCCAGAAAAACGGCGACCTAATTTGGTTTCATAAAATTAAATGCACTTACGATCAAACAGATTACGGTCTTTTGGAATGTGACGCCGTGTATTTGGGCAGAAATTTACAGACATTTCGGAGAAACGTACTTCAGAATAGATGAGTGTTCTATCCTGAAGATGGAAGCAGTATTCTCCTTTGAAACGTTGATGGATTTGTAGCAGACTACACGGCGTCACATCTCAGACTAGAGTAATTGTCAGTCACCTCCAAGTGAAATTCATACCTCGCAATTAAGCGATCTGATAAGTGTGATTTGAGATTTTCACAGCGTTGTTGATAAAAATTGCAGTCTCCTGGCATACGACTCCCTGTTGATCAGAAATTTGTTACTGACGTTTCGGAGGGTCTTGCTGCTCCCATCTTCAGGATAGGCCAAGAAATTTAAAAAATGTAGGTCCAATGAGCACAGAATTCTAAAAGACAAAATGGCTACATTACTATGACATTAATTAATGTTTTATTTATATCAGGGTCACACAAATTTTCCAAAACTTTAGAAGCGACCTCAAAATTCTTGGCGCCAGAAGGGTATACGAAGCAACTTCCACACTGGGGGCCCACAAATATTAGGCACCATCTTACAAGATTTTGTCTCTTGAGCGATCTGGATTTGTGCACCCCGTATTTACATAACCATAAAAATTACCGATTTATTGAGAATCCAGTTGTTTGAAGCACAAAATGGTGGCTGCAATCAGTGGCGTAGCAATGTTTTTGGCGCCCGGGGCATGTAATCAGAATGACCGCACCTAACAGAAATCATGAATTTAAAAATATGAAATCATTCACTGAGTTTACTTTCATTTTATTCAATAATATTAAAGTTTACTGAGCCCTGGAACTCAAAATATTCTCAATTAAAATATTTATTTTATCTCCCACTTTTCGCCCCCTGTATTCTGCATTCCGGGGTGGCCAAACCACTCGCTCCACCTCCCCCAGGTACGGCAGTGGTTGCTGAAAATTTACAGACAACACATCTGCACTTGAAGAACAAGTATTACCTACCTGAAGTTCCTCACAGCCGATCCCAGTGACCGCGCGGTCTAAGGCGTGGGTCTGCGGCCGCTCGCTTCCTGGGATTAGGGGTTCAAATCCCGCAGGGGGCATGGATGTCTATCTCTTGTAAGTGTTGTGTGTTGTCAGATAGAGGTCTCTGCGTTGGGCTAATCCCTAGCCCGGAGGAGTCCTACCGAGTGTGTGTGTGTGTGTGTCATTGAGTGTGATCAGGTACAACAGCAACCCTCTGCACTTAAAATAAGTAGGTATGAAGGAGTCAAGAATAGGAAAGAAACGTTCTTACATATTTTTGACTATTTTTCTCAGATCACGTATAGACAGAATTTGGGCGTGAAATGCGATGTTAGATTCGCAGCGGAGGCAAAAAAAAATTTCTCCTTCCCAAAGCATTCGGACTGGGCTGGGGCCCACCCTCTCTCCTATTCAGTGGATGCTGGGGCTCTTATCTCGGGTGTAAACCGACCGGGAAACGCCATCTAGTGCCGAGATTAAGAATGCGTGGAGCTAAAACTCTGTTCCCCCAATATGCCTTCAGTGCGTCTTGCTGAATTTTCAGTACAGGGACAACTTTACCTTATCTTTATCAAGAAACACGATATTACGACTGAGCCTTAGCATCTACAGATAGCCTCTCTGAAAGACAGATAACCTTCTGCTTCCATCTTGCGGTCTTCCTCCTAAGAAGGTAAATGTTTGAATAGAATTCTGCAATTCGCCAAACGCTACGGATCCTCCTTCACACCAGTTCACAATCCATTGTCACTATTACACTGCCATCGACTCGTTCGCTGTTTAACAGACTTAAAGACTACACGCATGACGATTTCGTTGACGTACGAATTGAACGCCGCATTGCACAGAGTTTGGTCTGTCGTTCATTTAACCCTTTAAAGACGAAACGTATCTGTTTTATATAAGGACTCAGTGCGTACCGCGCTGTAAACACTCTCCACCTCCGTTATAAAAACCAGTCTCTTAATGTTTTATAAGGCAAAAGTTGCTGTTTGTTCTGAGATTCGTACAAAGCACATAAACGCAATGTGGACACCACGTAGAATTTTTTAATGTTAAACCTGGTGGTACGTAAAGTTACCGCTAGGTTTTAAAAGGTTAACTCCGCTGTCTGAACTGCGTGTGTTGTATGGCAGGATGATTATGAATTAGGAATTCGGAAGGATGAGTGAAGACGCGGCATTGTCCTGATATTATTTTGCGGCATATGACTGCAGGATCTAACGAAAAACACGAAGAGAAGTCAGCCAGTGTCTCTGGCAATAGAACCTCAAATAATTCTGAACATGGAACAGGGGCGCTACTATTCCAGGAGATGATCATGATGCCTGTGCGAATTCGCGACAGATGAACCTTCCTGTAAAATGCCTATAAGCTAAGACTTCTGTTACGTCATTACCAGGGCCGATTGAAAAACATTTTAGGTTTCCCTGGAAAAAACAACGTTTGACGCCCATGTATGTGTATAAGAGATGCCTGGCCGTAAGTGTAGGAAATCACAAACTGAGACGGGACCAGATCGACGCTACACGATGGTGTGGTGCCTGCTACCACAAAACGAAAATACCGGAAGAAAAGAAATATAATCTACATTTATTGGATGCATACCTCTGTGCTTTTTTGAATAAGTACACTGTGTAGTGGACAGTAAAGCTGCAATACAGTAGGGTATACTGATTAATGCAAAAAGACTTAATTTTGATTTGATTTAGTTGTACTTACTGGCCTTAATCTTGTTGACATTTTATGTTTTATACGTTATACAATTACATGTTAAATTCCTTATAACTTATTATTATTGAGTTTATGGGGAAGTATGAATATATTAAATTGAATAGAATTTTCGGGTCGTTTGATACTTAAATGTGTTATATTCAGTATATCTGGAATTCACTTCGTAATGGCGAACTTTAGCCGAAACATGTAGTCATAGTTCATATCATGTCATAAAGGTAACTTGATACTGTACTTGTAACAGGTGTAAAATCTGAATTTCGAATTACTCATTTGAAAAAATATTGTGGTCCTTCTCCTAGCATACTACTGAAATTTGCTAAATGATTTACCTGACAATTTTATTTTTGTTGTTTGGGGCTACAAATATGCCACCAGTTTTTCTCTATCCAATAAACTTGCAATTTATCATTAGTTTGCACTTTGTACCAGTCCATTCACTGCTACATGCATCAAATTTTAAGCAACTAAACATTTTTAACATATTTCATTCCAGTGACGACCCTGTTGTCTGGGGGCCCCCAGCGGCTGCAGAGATGCCATAGCCTTATATCGCCTCTGGTCATTGTTATAAACTGTTGCGTTCACACACCGAACAACAACCCTGATGTTAGGATACTGTCAATTCTCGAGCCACGTATGTCATCATGGGCAGCTATAGACTTGCACGCAGCCTGTGTTGTGATACTAGGTGGCAGGCTGTCAAGTGTCAAGCCACGTAGGTCATCATGGGCGGCTATAGACTTGCACGTAGCCTGCTTATGATGCGAGATGGCAGACTGTCAAGTGTCAAGCCACGTATGTCATCATGGGCGGCTATAGACTTGCACGTAGACTGTTTTTGATACTAGGTGGCAGACTCTCAAGTGTCAAGCCACGTATGTCATCATGGGCGGCTGTAGACTTGTACATAGCCTGTTTCCTAATTTCCTATAACCAGTAATAATTTTGCCGTTTCAGCGTTTGTTAGTATGTGTCTATTGAAGCAAGACATAATACTACATTGCTACCGAAACAGCTGGCTCGACCCCTAACGGTACAGTTTTTTCGAATCTCAGAAGAAGCACCGACTAGCCTCGTCAAGGTTTTACGTGGATTTATTCAGCTTGTTGAAGCAAATTTCTGGGTAGTGCTTCAAATTGAGTTAAGGTCGTTTCCTTCCACATCTCTTCAATCTGTTCCTGTTATCATAGAAATTAACGCCATTGGCCTATTATCTGAGCTTCTGACGTTGCAAAATCACAAATAAATAAATAAATAAAACGGAAAGACAATCGAACAGACAAATGAATAGGTGCAGGAAGGAATGAATAAATGAATCAATCAATGAATAAATAAATAAATAGACAAATGAATAAAAATGAATATACAAATAACGGACAAACAAATATATTAATTAGAGAATAAATAAATAAATAGAAAAAGAGATAGATAATTAAACAGAAAAATGAAAAGCCAAATGGGACAAACGTATAGATGAATGAATAGACAAATAAACAAACAAAAAATAAACAAACAAACTCCATTACTTTAAAAACAGACGTTCCCCTGTGCGGAAGTTAGGATACGAATTTTCGGACTTCATGTTCGTCATTCACAAGCAAATATAAAGTGGATCTGCTGTCAAACGATATTCGTTCAACTAATGCACTATTACTAATCTAAATGTCTTTATATTACAATATTTATAAGTAAATTTATATTTACATTATATTTTATGGTATCTATTATATATTAATATGTAAATATTTATATGTAAAGCCATTTAAAATAACAATAGTGCATTAGTTCGACAATTATTGTATCCAGTCAATAACTACGCACGGTATAACTAACATAAAAATGGGTCTACTGTTTTTGAAAATGCATTAAGTAGTAGAAATTAATAGGAAATTCGAACAGTTTTGTTGTCATTATTGTGGATTTGAAGTAAATAATGACTGATGAAATGAAGTATAAAGTTGTACCTGTTTCTGGGTACCACGCACTGAAAAACATAAGAGAGATGTAAATACAGACACACGCACTTTTAACTTTGATATTCGATGGATGTGCTCGATACACCCAAACCTCAGCATCCACCGGCCAGAAAGCTGACTGGTTCCGGCCTTGGTGTGTTTGTGATGGGCAAGGGAAATTTTTCTTTTCTTGCCGATATTCCAAAGCCGACAGCTCATCCCAGATGCAGGTACGGAGCTAATCCGGCATGTAAGAAGTACATAACAACAGTAATTGTAACAATAATATCAATAGTATCAACAGTGTGAACCTGATGGCTAGGTGACTGACCAATGGACGGGCAGGAACGTTGGGAATTTTTCTCTTTTCATTTCGTCCGGAAAGACTAAACGGAGGCACATTCATCTTTCAAACGAATGACACAAAACTTTTCTTTACTGCCCAGAGCACGGATTAACTCCTTGGCTTCCTAGTTGGACACATCGATTTCTTTACCTTGTTAATATTAATTAGGCCAGGGGTTCACAAATGCCGGGCGCCAGGTCACCGTGGCCTCTAAATTTTGTACGGTAGCGCCTAATAGTAGTGGGGCGTCGGTATGGAACTTGCTTCACGTTATCCTTCTTGAACCTAGAATTTTGGGATGGCTCTAGATTTTTTGAAAATTTGTGCACCCCTGAATTATGTCCTATAGTTATAAAGTTAAAACCAGCCCTGTGCTTCGTTCATCAGTGCTGTATGAAAACGTACGAGGGCGCAGAGGTACAGCTAATTCCACGCATTCATAAGAGCGGCATTAGTTGGAGGTGGGTGGTGAGTTGAAAGTCCAGTCCGATCTGCCCCTGGACGATGAGCAGATGGTAACTCCTTCGGGAGCAAGCTGGATGGGACGTAGAAGAACCCTGGAAGTGCTGTCTAAGAAAATATTCTACTACTAATAATATACTGCTGCTGCTAGAAAGGAAGAACAGTGACAAGTAAAAGCTGTCATTAAAAGAAATGGCTGTGTAACAATTAGTGCCTCTGCTTAGTATGCGGATGGTCCTGGGATCGGAACTTGCATTAGGTCTGCCACATTTTTCTTCAGTCCCTCGCAAACGCACAGTTACTTTCTATTACAATCATCATTCCATTCGACTTCATAGGATAACTATTTTGTGAAATGAAGCTGACGTTCAGTTTAAGACGAGTTTGGAAGTCGTGTGTATGTTTTTTTTGGGGGAGGGGGGGTTGTGTGGGCAGTAACACACGCGGTCTCAGATTGTAATCAAACTTGTGGCGCTGCTTTTCGATGACACAGACGTTTTAGCTTTCTCACAGCATTATACCCTGTCTCTAAGTAAGTGCCTGTCATTAAAACTGACGCTGTGTGTTAATTACCTACTGCCAGTGAACGTTAAAATTTCGCAAAAATTAAGTAAAAATAAATATCTGTCATTTATTTATTCTGCAAGCAATTATTCCACACACAAATGACTATAGTTGCTTGCTGAATTGCATCGGGAAGTTTTTTGCAAGACTCCGTTTTATGAAAATTAAAACCGTATAGCAAAGTTTGGGACAAAATCTGTGATATTGACTTCTGGTGGAGCAGTAAACCCCGGTCAGGTGCCTCAAGCTCTCTACCGTGCTGTTCGTATCTACTTCACCACTCCCTTAGTGGATCAACTCTTTGATATTTATCCTCGCACGTGCTTGGAAATATTAACTACTTTTATTTATTAGACACACATAAGACGTTATCAGTAACATGACGTAAGTTCCAAAAATATGAATTTATTATTGAATTACAGGAACTACAATACAGTGTCAGTTAATCTAAACAGGAATCGTGCACATATCGGTGGGGAGGGAGCAATGAATGGAATAGCCGAGCTCTATAATGGTTCAGCCAATGGCAGGGGATCGTCTATCTTCCTTGCTTACGCAAACCATAGTAGTGAGGTTCCCTACTGCCAAATGAGCAGCAGAGCCAATCAACAGTCCGCGTTTGACAGGTCCCTTGACGTTGCCATGGTCACGGGGTCACTGACGGCCTTGGTAGTCTGACAGGTGCGTGACAGTTGAAGTCTACAATATGTACGCGAAGGGTAAAGGTTCAGCTGTACCTTCAGATGCTCAAGCACGTGAAAAGTAAGTATGCCCAAGTGATACGGCGTGATGGTAGTGGTATGTGAAGCAGTGATTTCTACTGATCGATCAACTGTCTGGTGCACTTAAAAAGTGTTGTAACGTAGTGTGTCGCCTTCATCGACTTCGTGACTTTTTTTCTGTTAATTTGACCATGGTGTGATGTTTTAATGTGATTCCCAAGATGGCGTTTTAGTTACGCAACGTGTGTCAGAAGTGGAATATATGTTACTTCTAACTAGTTCACCATCTGAGATGTGTCTGTGTAAATCTAAGTGATATCTCCGAAAATGATAACTGCCTTGCTTGTATGCAGCCAACAGTGTTGGCTTGGTGTGAATTGTTTACATTGTTTTGTAAACACGGGACATCGCATGTTACGTGATACCGGTACTTCTAGAGAATAACATACGGTTTGCCTTACGTTCACACAGAATGCTCACCCTTTGCGGGATACTGTAATGTTTGAAAATAATTAATGTTAATATGTTGAAGACAAATTGTCTACCCATTTGGGAAAATTAATATTCACGCAAACGCTTATTCGTTTGGGTGTAGATTGGGGTTTCTGCTGTAAGTGCTAATGTGTTTTCGTCTAGAATATCAGTTGCACTGTCTGATCTGATTATAGCCGGTTTTGAACCCGGAAACTTATACACTGTTAAAGAGATTGTACCAGTCGTATATAAACTTCCCAAGCCTTTTGCGGAATATAAAATTTATCATTGAAGTGTATTTATTTCTTCAGTGTTTCTTCAAAGACTTTTGAGATCAGATATTAATGATTACAAGTTTTATGAACCCAGTTTCAGTAAGATTATTGTTTGGCCCCATACCATTATGAGCCATGGCGTGGTAATGTGACTAGTCAGAAACAACTTCTGAACAGGCAAAGACTGTTTACAATTCTCGCACATTCTTGATTTGCCATCATGCATTTTGTGTAACCGATATTACACTGAACGCTTTGAAGTAATACTTTTTAAAATGTATTTAACTATGTCAGCAGTTATTATCACAGAGTATATACAATGATACCATCAGTTGTACGTTGGAGAAAGTTTATTATTAAAGCGTCATTTGTGCAGTGTGGTGAAGTAGAATACGTAATGTTTTATGGTAGTAAGGCATTTGTTATTAACTGAACGTGTGTTTCCTTCTAGGTTAGCGTTATACGTGTACGAATATTTATTACACGTAGGAGCTCAAAAAGCTGCACAGACCTTCCTGTCAGAGGTATGTTATATTTAAATATATTGTACATAAGCATATGGTTTTGTTACTTAGCGCATTAGCCATATCGCAGTGCTGTCGAACCCCGGGCCAATATGCGTGCTCTGCATTAAATTAACAATTGTGTAAGTTTGTTTACCAATCTTTATGCATAAAACCGGGAAAGAACTGGCTGCAGTCCAAAATTTTCACTCGTCTTTAGTACTTCGCCTAGGTAACGACTGGACGGGGTGTGGATACACTGGGGAGAAAGTACCGTTCTCCAAACCTACCCTCTCAAAAGTAGGAAAGACCTGGATGCAAACCACAATGTTCCATTACATTTTTAGTTGTTAGACCACTTGACAATAGAAAGGGGTGTGTGGGTACATCGGGAGGGGGGGGGAGATGAGGGATCTCGTTGTGTAAACGCTCCCTGCAGTCAGGGAGTGCTAGGTCGTTAGCTTGCTGAACAACTTTTGTTCCGCATGCTGGCACTTCGAAGGCCTTGTTTTCAGGCACAGAACATTCAATGTCTGCATCTTTAGAAACATCAGGAAAGTAAAATTATACACGACCAATGTAATGACATTACGTGGATGTGGGAGGAGTTAGTAATGGTGAAGTGTCTGTTGTCTTGCGTAGTTAAAAGTATGAAATCGTTGAATTTATAGGAAAAGCTGTATGATATGTAAAACTGTGTTAGCCCTGAATGTTAGTTGACTGTTCGGCGTTGCGAAGGCGAATGAAAGGGGGTGAAGTAGGGTGGTGGTAGGGGTTGAATCCTGTACAAAAATCAATACTGGGTTTAGCGTGGGACGCCGTGTTCTCCGGCAATAGGAAAGAGAGGGGACAACCACTGAATTGCCGCAGCCAGCCGGGATTTTTAGAGGATTTAAACATTCGCGGCCTCCATAGAAAAGTATATGCATAAGTTAAATTTACGAAACTTAGGTAACTTACACTTAGTATGTAGAATACCTTGATTAAAATGTAATGGAAACAAAGAGTTCTAAATGTGAAGAATTGGTAGAAAGCATGTGTATAAATTTCAAGAGTCTGTTATAATTTGAACTTCTGCTACAATGTCCCTCATATAATAAACTTGTATTTAGTTTTGTCCTGTTCCATTTTCAGATAAGATGGGAGAAGAATATAACATTAGGGGAGCCTCCGGGGTTTCTGCACTCATGGTGGTGGTAAGTGTAAAGTTATTTTCTTAGTGTTGTATGAAAATAACAGTGAAATAATGTTCAGTTATTACACATGTCTTAACTGTGGCAAGCAGTGATTGTACACATCTTACATGTACAAGAAGTTTATTCAACTGAATGACCCCATAGATACAAAAGAGTTATGAAAGAATCATCTTGCATTGTGTATGGCACCATAACTCAAAACTTGGGCATAGTCTCAGTTGAGAGATACAGTACAGTAAGACACTGTAAGGCTCTCAGGGACGTGTAAAGAATTAAGAATTGCTTAGTAATAGTAACTGGCAAGGGATTAATGGCATTACAGTTTATATAATGACATTCTGATATGTAAATATAAGTTGCCCACTGTTGCCAATATTTACATGGTGTACAATGAAGATAAATTATTAAAGCATGCTTCCTTGTGTCATAAAGCAAGGTACAGGTATCCTCGACTTTTAGACATTCGGCTTCCGTACAACCTACACTTTTGTACATTATAAATTCTTACTGCCTTATCTTTCATATGCTGAATTTGGACTTTCATATACAGCTGACAAACAAACAGTTTGAGCTCTTGCACAGTGGCGCTGTCTGTCAGCCAAGCCAACACTTCATTTTCTGGGACAAAGATGGAAATTGTAAGGCATGCAGAAAGCGGCGAAGCTTTAGCTTTAATTGGAGGCACGCTGAACTTGAGTCAGTCGACTGTGCAATCAGTTGTGAAGGAGAAGGACAAATTTAAGGAATATGTACAAAATGCCAGCAATATTTCGTCATAAAATTGTGTCAAAAAGGTCAGTGTAGTGATGGGGAAATGTAGTGATCATTAACACTATGAATTGAGGACCAGCACCAAAACAAAAACATTCCAGTGAACCTTTTAGTAGGTCAGGGAAAAGCTCTCAGTTCATATGATGACTGGAAGAAGTAAGTTGAAGGAGATCATGATAGTGGCAATACATGTTTTGCGTGTAGAATGATACAGCCATGGTACTGTGAAGCAGAAAAATGAACATGTTTTTAAACATTGTTAAGGTTGCCAGTGGCTTATGAAGTGTGAGTTTCATTAGCTGTCCCTTATATAACCATCAGACGTGTGGTGTGTTGGCAGGAATGTTAACAATTCATGCATGAAGTTACCAAAATTGTTGGTACAACTGTTTTGTTTCTTGCCCATAAATATGGATTTTTATGTACTTTTAAGCAGTGGGAACAGAATCACTGTTATAACACGGATGTCTGTTACTCGACTGTTGTACCTCTTGACTTTTCGTACAAGTTTTCAAGAACAAATTACGGATGAAAGGTGGGGACTGCCAGTAATTTAGTTTCATATTTGAGTTTTGATGTTTGCAAATGTGTTGAACACCTTGCAATGAAGGTAAAACAGATTTAATGGCTTAATTTTATTGGCTGCATGGAGCCTAATGACAGACTTGTTTGAACACATTAATTAACCATGGGACTGCACACAGGAAATAGCCCCTAGGAATTCATTTTATATATTTAGGCAACAAGGAAATTTGCTGCAGTTTTAAGACATAATGCATAACCATTTTATTTTACACAAAATGCTTTTTTTTTCATAATTTAGTCTTTTCCTGTTAAAGTAATACTTTTTGATAAACCATGTGCTAAAATTTAAATACCCTAGCCAGCAGGATAAAGTTTAAGATTCAGTAAGTCTGATGGATTTCTTGGGTTAACAGACACAGCACAGCATACACCATGATTTATTCATAGTCTGAAAGTGAGGTCAGGGCCCAGACACATTATGAACATTTTCGTAAAAGTTGAGTTGTTGCGTTTGAGAACTCACGTAACTTGAGTCTTGATGTGGAGATGATGGCACATACACTGCTTGTTCTATTTTATACATATTGTAAGTGTGGTATATGTTTTTCACATATCAAGGGATCTGTGGATTGAATACTGTGGTTTGATCCCAGGCCAGTTTGTGGGATTTTTGATGGACAGAATGGCACTGGGACAGTTTTTTTCTGAGCATGTTACTTTTCTCCTGTCACTATCAGTCCATGGATGCGCCATACCCATATTTCATTCACATACCATGAAGGCTATATAATGTTAGCAATTGAGAGTATCAAATAAAACACCTCTCTCCCTCTCTCTGTCTGCATAACAGTGAAATGTAAATCACTGATTTTAAGCTTGTTTAGCAAGTGGTATTAATTTTGTTTTTGAATGTTGGTACCGTGTGGAAGTGGGCAGTGTTACCAACCTTGTGGAGAATGTGCTCACTCTGTCTTCAGACTCATAGTGACTGGTTTGATGATACAGTTAAGTTACTTGTGCCAAATTGCAAAATGGTAGTCAATGAGGGGGCAGGGCTACTGCTGGAATTGGAATTGGAGCCGCAAGCATGGAGGCAGCATACTCAGCTGAAGTGCTGGCAACACAGCCTACTAATACAGGGGCCATAACCACAAAACAATCAATTTGAGGGATGAAATGTGAATATTTCTTCCTGTTGATCTCTGGAATACTATATTTGTCAAGAATATTTATTATTCCATGTTTCACACCACATTTTTTTAAATTTTCTCTTTATAAATTTGTTACTTTATGGAATTTGTAACTTAAGCAAGCATTAAGCTTATTTATGTGCTGGTTTACTCAGTACTGAAGGCACATCATGGTGGTTGTTTGGAGGGGGGGGGGGGGGGGGGCAGACGGACCTTCGTAAGCTCACAGCCCAGGTGGGTAAAGCTGGGAAGTACCTTACCTTTTCAGTGCGTGGACAGTATGTACCACATATCCATTTGGTAGCTTTTTGACAGCAGCAAGTGACAGGTGTGAGCTTGCCCACTGATATAAGGTAGTGAGATGGAACTGTGGCGGCCACTTTTTAACTGGTCAGACCACCTGATAACAGTTCTGTGTAGTGATCAGTGTTGCATTCCTGGGCATGAAAATGACATACATTTTTGTTACAAAGAGTGGTTTCACATAATGTTGTTAGTCATCTTGTAGTGAAATAATATGCATGAAACAGTGGCGTACAGTGGTACTTGATGTGAGTAAAGATTTGGCAGTTGTGCATGTTTGTAGATTGCTGTATCCTTTGAAGCCTGAAACTCTTTAAAATAATTTTAAAAACTCAGTTCTGAGCTCGGAAATTTGGTATGTCTTCATTACAAACGCGAATCAGTTAGCACCACTTGGGGAAATGTTCACTCTTAAGTTTGAGAATCGTATGAAACCCAGAAATATGTGCTGTCAAGAAAATGCAGAGTGTTTCAGTGTTACTGCAGATAGTACCTCTGTGCAATAATCATCTGAGTGCAGCATAGTTCTCCTTGGATGTTAATAGTTCCTCGACTAATCAAAAAAAAAACCCCCATGTTTTATTGAATGCAAAGGTTCATTACTATGTGCACAAGAGCACATTCAGTTAAATTCAGTCTACATCCTCCTATTAAGACCCATTTTAATATGTCATGATTGAGGAGTAAAGGTCAATATTTTGGGAGGTGGTAGCATCAGTCATTGTGAGAAAAAAAGTTTTTCTGAACACATGTCTAATTCTGAATGGTTGTCGAGATAGAGCTGTTGGAATGTACAAATACGAGAGCATTGTGAATAGTGAAAGAAAAATTGCTTACTGTTAATTTTATTTTAATTTCAGTTTAATGTTTAAATGACAATTTTGTTACACAAATGTCAGATTTGTTACAGTTCACAATAAATGTTCGAAAGTCCGACCGTCCCAACTCAGTGCACTTTGCAACACATGTTTGAAGATGGTATGTTGTTAATCTGAATTGATCCAAAATGTGAGTGAGCAATTAGTCTCATGTATCCACCTTTCTTTTGTAAACTTCGCTTTTCATCCAACCCCATAAACAAACATGTAATGGAGTTTGGTATGGAGATTCAAACAGCTCTATCTCGGTAAACATTCAGAATTGAACTTTCTTCTCACAATGGCCGATACTGTCACCTCCTAAAATGTTGACTTTTCCTTGTGAATCACTCTGTATATCCTGCGATCTATCCTGAGTTTCCCTGGTGGCCTCTCTTCTTCAGGTTTTCCCACAAATTCCTTGAATATATTTCTCTTCTCTCGTACATGTGCAACATACCTTGCATATCTCCTACCGCTGTACAGCGTTGTTCCAAAATAAATACGTTCTGAAAATAACGGGCTTCTTAGTAATTCAAGATAAAAATAATTGTTACCAGTGCAGTGTATGTCAGATTACACTATCCAGAAAATTTTGCTCCTCCGGTGTTTGTGTTGTTTCTTTTTGTCAGAGATTCGTGCTGTTTCCAAAATTATGTGTTTCACGCATTCCATTGCCAAAGTGAAGCATTATCACCCTCTGTTCTCTTAAGCATTACTTAGACAATCTCTCCTTGGTAACCCATTGCCCAGTTGAATATGGGGTTGTATTTGCTGCCTTCTGACCTGAGCCTTGTGGCCGCATGCACTTCAACTTTTCCGAACGCACTCTTGAAACGGTAAGTGTACGGTACAGTTGCTGCACCACCGTAACAGTATCCGACCCCGTTTTCAATTAGCGCAGTGTTCGACCTCGTTGTTCGGTTTACGACATGGCCGACACCATTGTCTCGCTCAACGCATTGCCCAACTCCTCTCTTATATCGGTACGCAGAAGTCTGAACACTTTAGCATCAGCTTGACAGAGTTTCCTGGTAAGTGTAATTCCTGACCCACATTTCCGGCACTTCGTACCGTAGCGCACTGTGCTGTCATGGTTTCACTGTGTGTCCGACCCCGTTGCCAAGGCACAGTAGGCGTTATGTCTCCAGAAACCTAGTTTACCCAAAGCCTTTATTCCGTGTACATGTCGGCGCGAAGTCAAACGTTCATTAACCGATCGTGCATCGTCCAGCGAAAAACTGGGCTCATTTTGCGTTTCCTTCAGAACAGAATCCCAGCACACATTTCTTTATTGGCACAGATTTTGGAACTTTTGTTTCCAACGGCATTCTCTCGTCAGAGCAGAGTTCCGACGCTTGTGGCACTATCTTCGCACAGCCTCGATATTTTTCCGCAGTTTCAGTGATTCGACTCTATGTTAGTGTACAGACTGCTGCCTTGCGTTGCCCATTAACACAGTGTTCTGACTTACGCTTTCATCATGCACTCAGTCACAACTATATTTTTCTGTTAGTGATGAGTTTTGCTACCCCTCTGTAATGTTCGTCGCGGCCAGAACACTCCTCGTCGCAGCCCTGAGTGTCGTATACTCGTCTCTGCGCAGACTGCCCTCACCCTTTTCCCGATATGCTGTAATCCTGATATCTGTTTCAGCATTATGTTAAGAAACCCGATTTAATTACAGACCTCCAGTTTGCTGTGATGGTCCTTGAACTGTCATCCTTGACCATATCTCCCGTCATCTCAAACTCGACTCCCACCCACCCCGCCGTCAGATGAAATTCGTGATACTGCAGTGTCTTCGCAAGAAATCCAGTGAAAAGTTGCGACTGACTCTAAACCTCTCGGGACGTGTTTTCCTGTTAATGTTATGTTAATGGTAGTGTTTTCCTATTCTTCCAACTTTCCCCACAAATGTTTAACGTCCGGGCTTGTACGTTTTGTACGAAATACCTTCGCATTGCCGCTCGTTTCTTCTAGATCTCCAGCTTGATCCGTGTCCCCCCCTCCCCCCCCCAGACTTGCTGCTGCTACGCGTACCCTCTTTTCACTGCATCGCCGGCACCTACAATCCTGACCTCGCCCGCGGCGATCCGGCTGTTCCCCCTCCGCGTGCACGGGGTTACGTCGGTTCGAGTTTCCTACACCGTTCCATGATGAAACTGAATGTCATTTTCTAAGCTGCTGCAGTTGTCACGGTTTCGCGGTTTTACTTCATCCAGAAATTTGTCTGCTTCGCACTTTGCCGCCGGACTGTAAGATACATCATGGCGGAGACTGAATAGTATTTGTTAGTGTAATTGTCATCAGGAGGTAGGAAAGATCATGTGAGTATACGTAACAGACCTTACAAAGTGGGGGCAAAGTTCGTATACTCGGTAACGAATGTAAGAAATCCGAATTACATGTAAAAAGATACCAAGAATAGGTTAAATTCGAAGAACGTATGCTACCATTTAGTTCAGAGCGATTTGCATTTCAGTTTTTATCTAGAGGTATAAAGGTTGAAGTACATAAAAACATAATACTGCATGTGTCATATGGTTGTGAAACTTAGCCATTCTTCCTGAAGGAAGACTGGAGATTGAGGTTTCAAGAAATAAAGTTCTGAGTAGAGTGTTTGGTTCTAACGTAGTGGAAGTAACACGAGGGCGGAGAAAACTGAACGAGACACGGCATAATTTGTATTTATCATAAATTGCTGTTGTTGTTGTTGTTGTTGTTGTTGTTGTTGTTGCGGCATTAAAATTAAGGAATGCACGACAAACGCGCGGGGAAGACAGTTATGTACATAGTTTTACTAGAAAGTGTCGAAGGGAAGATACTTCGGAAACTTGTAGATGGGAGGATAATATTAAAAGAGGTCGAAGGACTATTTTGTGTTGACTGAGTCCATGTTGTGTTGGGTACGAACCCATTTCGGGCTGTTTTGAACAGATGTTGACAAGCAGCGACCGGGACTCGCAACCACTTCCACTACGCACGACACGTGACATGCAGATTCCCTTAACAGAGAGGACGGACGCATTAAGCTGACTGACAATACCTGAGAGCTAGACACTTCGCTGTGTAGCGTGCACAGTGCTGTCGGCGACCAGCTGGATTACAGAACACTGTGTACCCTGAGTGCCAAAGAACCTCACAGACTATCACAAAGCTCGTCGTATGGTTCTTCAGTGCAATTGATACTTTACTCAGATCAGGGACAGCAGTTTCTGCGGCGCATTGTTATAGGGGATAAAACATGGGCTAATTACGCGATATCCAAACTCGAAAAAACATCACTGACGTGGCAACGCCCATCACCTTCCCAGCAAGGGAAATCAAGTTGACATCTTCAGTAAGAAAGGTAATGACGACCGTCTTGGGACCATTCAAATGTGTTTCTTGTGGATGCCCTTTTTCGCGGTGACTCATTAACTGCTCATTGATTTGTAGTACACTTGAGAGGTTAGGGCAGGCCACTGGTAGCAGAAGGCCTGGGTTGCTTCGCAAACGCGTCCTCATGATAACTAATAACGCCAGGCCCCAGACTGCCAGTCGGACTTGTGACTGGTTGAGGCGGTATGGCTGGGAGGCTGTCGACCACCCTCCTAAAAGTCTGGATCTCACATGCAGCAATTTCCACCTCTTTGGTCCCATCAGCAGCAGACGCCGACGTGAAGTAAGCTGTAGCCTCATGGCTACAGACAGTTAACATCGATCTGTTCTACACCGGAGCAGAAACCTTAGTGACTGCGTGGAGGTCTGATGTGTACCATCTGCTGCCCACGTGCCATGTATACCTCAAAGTCAGAATAAGTTTCTTGGCATGAGAGTGTTTTTACCCTGTTTTTTTTTTTTTGGAGATTCTGTTGTAAAGCCAGAGGCCCCGGACAAACCGTTTATCATCTAAATAAAACTTATCGTCCAATGTGAAAAAAAGGAGACTGACGTGATAGTGTGTAGGCCGCGTTTGAAGTATCAGCAAATAATATGATCATTCTAATTAATAAGGGCAATAATAGAGCAAACGTGGCAAAAGCGGTACCCCCTGCGGACATTTCATAATTTGCTCGACATATTAGTTGGGCTATAACACATGTTTCTGTTTCTTCTGGGATCATGAGACTGATTTTTAAAAGTTTTATACTAGAATTATTTTCAGCCTTTGTACTTGAGAAATTTAGGAAAATGACGTTATAAATGAGTAAAAATAACTGTGGTTAACCCCTTAAAAGACAGTGGTAACTATATATACTACTTGCCATAAATTTTAAGAAACCTGCCTTTTACTCATATTTTTGTGTTTTGTGGTACTCTCAGCAATTATATTCCTGTACATGAACTGGCGGATTTTTATAATGGAAACGGTCTCTTTTATGCGCGGTTTGTATTTAATTTGGATGACCTTCAGTCTTCAGAACGTAAGAAGTACGGACTGTATATCAGATTCAGCCTCAGAAAACTATATTGGCAGGAAGAACCTCCACGGACCACAGGTTGCAAAAGGCAGTAGTCAACACGGTGCCCTTAACGCGAAGTTTTACGGCTGTGTCTGGCCGCACCGATATTTTGGGTATGACGGAGACGGCGCCTCGCCAGTGTCTGGTCGAGATTTCCACCGCATTGAGGAACTTGGCTGGTGTGCAGACGTAGCGTCTCTTTATATCCCAGTAAGGTGCAGTCGGCATGTCTGGAAGAGCTGTCAATATCGTAAATGTTTCCCCTACTGTATTGGTTTGAGATCCGTACGGGTTTTTAATATGTGATCAGTGTAATTTCAGTTTCGAATCCGGCTTGAATCTTGGGACAAATGCACCCATTTTCCGTGTTGTACTTTTGTAGTGACCAGCCGATAACGTAATGTATTGGGTTAGATGAAAACCTTTATTCCATTACAGTGCGTTCGCACTTTATGCGAGGGATGCTCTTGTGAAGACCTGGCATAATTTAAAACTCCATAATTTCGAGCCAGATTTTCCCATAGGAATAAGTGTAAGGCAGGGGGATGCGGTCTCGGATCGCATGAATATATTTGTAGCATGTTTTGGTTTTGAAACATACTTGTTAACCCTTTAAGCCTTTAAAGGCGAAACGTATCTGTTTGATATAAGGACTCAGTGCGTACCGCGCTGTAAACACTCTCCACTTCGGTTATAAAAACCAATCTCTTAATGTTTTATAAGGCAAAAGTTGCTGTTTGTTCTGAGATCCGTACAAAACACACAAACGCAATGTGGGCACCACGTAGAATTTTTTAATGTTAAACCTGGTGGCATGTAAAGTTACCGCTAGGCTTTAAAAGGTTAAGCAAAGTATAAATAAATAAATAAATAAATAAATAAACAAACAAAGAAACAGTAAAAGGCAATTTAATGGCAGTTTCATTAATGACTGCAGTAAGTGCCCGGAACAGTTCGGGACAGCCGTCAGGAACGGGAGATGTAACAGGCACCAAATTAGAAGCGCTGTCTCCCCACTTAATGTTGAAGGCTGGACTCATTGCACTGACAGCCTTTTGCTGAAGAAAGTATGATACATATATAACACGGACTGAGTGTTTTTCCGGTTTTCTTCTGAGGATTTCGTGGCACGTAGAGACGCATCTTGTCATGAACCGCGCCACCAATTTTAATATTCGGATTTGCGTGTTTCAAATTTTGCGCGTGAAGTGAGACCTTATTAACATTTTTGGTATCGCACGATTTCAAATTCGCACAATCCAGATTCGCGTACAACGCGGTCGCACGGTACTTTTAACCTTCACTTAATTTTTCTGCAGTGACAAGAGTAGACGACATTCAGTTACAACTAAAAATATTTATTATATAGATATAATTTGGTTACAACATATTTCGGCCGGAATAAAAAATATCAAAAATACCTGAGTTGCATTAATCGTTCTAAGTATTTTTGGTATTTTGTGTTACTCAACAATAGCCTGTTCCGGCCGAAACATGTTGTAACCAAATTACGTGTATATATATAGCCGACGTTTGTAGTCCTGCTTGACGGTTTTATACTCTATCATTGTGATTCGAACGGCTGACTGGTCTAGATTTGACGCTAACCACCATGTTGTGTATGTAGAGTTTCATAAATAACACTACGTATTCTGTCTGACACAACATTTATTTATTATTATTTTTTCAGACACTACATGTTTCGATCAAGCGTATTATCCTCAGTTTTTTATTTACACAAAAACGTGAAATTCAAGGTAAAAATGTAATTTTACGAGGTGTCACAAATAATATAAAATATAAATTACAATAGACATGTAATTCTTGGTGATGTGTCATTTAACATGGTGTGGTGCATACACCACACCGTTTGTGTTAACCACACCATTTGTGTTAAATAAGGGCATATGGGAGTGGAGGTATGGCTACACATATTCTGAACCTTGGCACTGGTTGGGGGTGAGTCGATTATCAGGCCCCAGCTGCTTTACTCCTGGGCCAAGAGCCCTCTGTACCAATCGAATAGGAGGGTGTGTGGGCCCCATAGTCGGTGTGGACATTTTAAACAGTGTGAACTCATAGATTTTTTGTAGTTCAAATGCCAGAGCCCAGTAGAATAATATTATGTTAGAACAGTCTCTTTCATGTCGTTTTTCTTGCGTACGACTCTCACTAAGAAAATATTTAAGCGTGCCGGTAGGTACTGAAAATGAAAATCATACAGCTTCTGCGTAACGTGTTTACAGTTAACGTTTACTGCATAGCACTTTGTTGCAGAGGTGCACAAATCCGGGGCGTCAGGTCGCCGTGGCGGCTAAATTTTGTACGGTGGCAGCTTACACTTGTGGGCCTTAAGTATGGAATTTGCGTCATGTCGTCCTTCTGGCGCCTGGAATTTTAAGGTGGTTCACATAGCTCTGCAAAATTTGTGCACCCCTGTTTTAATGTACCACTGAAATATGAAAAAAAAACAGGAAGTGGAATGAAAAGTTTTCATGTGCCCTCTTTTGTTGAAACTTCGATATGTGTCTAAAATCTTCACGGGCTGATAGCCGTGTCAGTTGTTTAAAAACCTCCGACGTTTCGGAGACCCACTCAGTCTCAATCCTCAGGGAGCAGTGATCTCTGCGCTCTGGGGATGGAGACTGAGCGGGTCTACGAAACGTCGGAGGTTTTTAAACAACTGACACGGCTATCAGCCCGCGAAGATTCTACACAGTTCAGTCGCCGTGAAAGCTTAAAGATTTATTTCGATGTGTGTGTTAATACCAGTTGCATAACGATAATTACTGCGCGTGCTGCAGAGGCTTAGTACTGCTTTGCAACTCGTGTAAAATCTACAAGAAAATACGAGTATCACAATGCTCCGTGTCCCCAGCTAATGGAATTTCAGGTTGGTGGCTTTTGGGTTGTCTCTCAAAATATTTTGCGGATCTAATGCTGGTCGCTTTTCCTTCCACCCTGAAAATATCACAGCCAGATGCTGAAGGTAGTGAGTTTGTCAGGGTTTATGGCAGCGTCGTGTTCCCTGAGTACTGACCACTTCTAGAGGTGTAACTGAACAGCCAAAAAGAACAGTTACGAAATTCTGGGTTGACACGCGCAATTAGACAACGGAGCATCTGCATTTATAAATTCGATGTTGAACATCCCAGTTGGCGTATGTATACAAGGTATATATTTCAGTTCCTCAGAGAGGAAATCAGTCGCGACCAACACTTTTCTTTGCTTTATTAAAAATTACTGAGCGACGAGGTTTCGGCTTATATAGCCGTCATGAGGCTCTGTAAAATCATGAATTAAGAAACTCTACGTCACATGAAGGGAAAGGCCTTCGAACGGTAAGTGGTGTTTTGTTATACACTTTGTAAGCGTTTTTCTTTTCAATAGAACACATAACAATTTTAATAATTCACGACTTTAAAATGCAATTATGAAAAATGGGTAACTCCAAAATAACCTCACATACCATCACACGACCCTCTGCATACCACGCATTACAGAAGAGAGAATATCTTGTCTGCCGGTAATGGAACCATAATTTCTCTGAGTCGTACAACCCGTAGCCTAGTCAGTATACCGACTGCTCCATGCCGAACAGTAACAATAGAATTGTGTCCCCTCAACTCGTGTATTAGAGCAGGGGTATAGTCAGTATAGCCACTAGGCTGCGGACTGGCCGATCCAGGGTTCAATTCCCGGCGGGGACGAGGAATTTTTCTGTCCTCCAAAACACCCAGACCGGCTACGGGGTCCAACCGGCGTCATGCTGAATGGATACCGGAGGCTTTTACCCCAGGGGTAAAGCGGCCGGTTCGTGAAGCTGAACGCTGACCTCCACCTAGTGCTGAGGTTAAGAATGAACGGAACTATATTTTTCCCCCCATATAACTTCATTGCGTGAACAAGGACAACTTCTTTAGCTCTTATTTGTACCTGGATACCCGAATGGCCTTCTTCCTTCAGTTTTCTAACAAAAAGTATAGTGTGTACTTTGGTTGTTTATGACAGCGGTCTAGGGTGTCCCTGCTCAAGGTCTTGGTTTTATCGCGTTGTTTTTCTGCAGGGGGTTTGCAGTACTTGAGGTGACGCTACAGGAGTATATTGTCTCCTGAGTCTGTCTTGGTGCATGATGGCATGCCGAAACTGGACAAACGTACGCTTCTCACATCACTGTTGTAATACGACAAATGATTAAATCGTTTAATAAGGTTTCTTTGCTTAAGCGTGTGTGCGAGCGCGCGCACGCACAGCATGGTGATCTCAAACGCCTACTTCAGTGGTTCAAACTCTTAGCATTTGTGGAACCCATGTGACTTCATCTGAATTTTCGCGGAATCCACGTAAAGTAAAGTGTATTTTTGGGTGCAAACATGAAATAAAATTTTTACGACCGATGCTTACATCAAAGAACATAATATATATAGCATGTTTATGAATAACACAATTTTATTATCGGTAATTTACATTTAAACGCAGCGCAGATTATGCACAAAGATGAGGAGGAAAATAAATGGAATTTAAAATTATCAAAATGATTTTCGCCGATTTAATTATGAAGGAAATGTGCTTCAGGAACACCCGAAAGTAGGCTGTGGCACCCCGGGGTTTCGCGGAACACAGTTTGAAAAGCACTGGCGTACTTCATGCTGTTAGGAAGGAAAGTAGGATGATGCGGCAGAATCGTTGAAAATTACATTAAATAATGCGTGAGGGTATTTATAACAAAAGGCTATCTGTTGGGTTTTCATCTGCAGTTCAGTTATAGATTCCGCGTGGTTAATGACCCATTGCTTCGAGGGCGTTTTAACGACTGTCAAAGAAAGATCGCTAATCTGGCTTTCCGTTTATTGCTGCTAGGAGCTTTCACATCTGCTGTGACTCAAACGGTAATCTTGAACTCTGCACGAAGCTGTTGCAGTGTGACCTTACCCGTAACTGTACCTGAGGGGGTACTGAGATCTGTACGTCGGCCCGTAATTCAACTGCCGGGAGCAAAGCGCATTAGTAGGGTGAAAGGGAAGGGCGTGGAATAAGACAGAAAAAATCCAATAAACAAGAAATTTATAGGTGAATTCAAAGGGTGCTTCTCTGTTACACGCATTTAGCATGTTACTTTATTATTATTATTATTGTTATTTTACTTTTTCCAAGTCGTCGCTAGTTGAAAAGTGACACAAGTCAATTTTTATTCTCCATGGTATCCGTATTCTGAACAGAAGATGCCGTGATGCAAAGGTTTCCAAGCCTCTAGACCTACTGCAAACAGGTACTGTATATCAAAGTTTGTTTTTTCCACGTAATATTGAAGCTATTTCTTCCCAGTTTTAATTTTTAAATTCCTGAAAAATGTTCGAGTTTTGACTTGTGTCACTCTTCTTGCGAAGGTACGATGTGTTAAATTTGTCGGCTACATTATCTTTATCTTTCATCGTCGCCATGTTCGTAATTCTTGCCTTGTCAGCAAGATTTCAAACGTAACATGTAAACATTCCCATGATGTGTCCGTACTGAACGTCATATCCCTGACTGCAGTAGTTGATTCGTAATCGCCGTCCAATTGAAAGCTACAGAATTTTTTTGCGACGTCGCCATGTTGTTATTTTTCATTATACAAAACTGTTACCTTAGTAACAGGCGTGTACGTCTCTGAGCTGTGTTACCGTGCTTCATTTCGGAACTACGAACTAGGTGGTAACAGCATCACAAGGTTGCGCTTTTGCCGTGTTATTTGCAGGAATGTGAAAGTTATGGCGTTGAGGTGACCTCTAGTGGCATAAGCTTTTAGGAAAATCAGTCTGGTGATTCGGAAGTTGAAAAAAATGGGGCATACAGACACATCTTGACGATGTCATAAGCTTATCCTGCCGATCTCACCTCAGAGGAAGGAATGTAGCTTGAAAGGCTGACTGGATTGTGTACGTGAAGCCTAGATTTCACGCAACACATTTCGTATTGAAATGTACATGTGATAACTTTAAATGCTGCCCTACTCTGGTTTAGTGTTACAGTGTGATTTAGTTCCTTAAAGGAAGCAGGTTAATAACGACGTTATAAAGAATTCCAAATAATAGAGTTTGGGAAAGTGGAATAATCGCTCGGTTCTTATGCCTATAGAGATGTTAATTTGGCCGAATGTATTGAGTTCCCAAGACGCATTGTTGTGTTGTTATCAATGAATTGGTACATTCTGGCAGTTTTTGTGTTTTTCGCTTCTTCCATATACACAACTTAGGAATGGTTAGTGCGTTCGGAGTACGCAGGTTACATTGAAGTGTGTAAACACTGTAAATGGTTCCAAGTCAATAGTTTACTGTTTTTGTGTTTACGAGTAATGGAGCACCGTTACTGTTTGTGCAGTATACCAAAAATGAAACATACTCTGACGTTGAAGTTTTCGGGTTTTCACAACCGGTACTGTTCAAATGATCGACATCAGGGTTTTTAGTCCGTGTAGGATGGTACGTTGATTCCGACATTTCAGAGGAATGTGTTGCCGCCATATTCAGGTTTTTGTGTCGGAACAGAGGAATGATCCTACACAGCGTAAAACCTCAAAAGATTATTTAGAGAACTGCTGACAGGAGTTCGACCAATATTCAGTCCATGCAAACGCGCATGAAATGTTTCCTAAACACATTCTTTTCACTGCTGTTACGCAAGGTTCTGATGATGGTGTATGACATCTGAATTAATCGACTTTGTCAGCTTTTTACATAGCGTGTATTAAAATTTAACACACTACTGCGTTTCGGGGACAGGGTCGGTCCCCATCTTCAGGCTTGCTTCTTCCAAAACAGCTGTCACTACATGTTTTGGAAGAAGTCAGCCCGGAGACGGGGATTGATCTTGTTCCCGAAACGTTGTAGTCTGTTAAATATTAACCTTTTAAAGCCTAGCGGTAACTTTACAAACGACCAGGTTTAACATTAAAAAATTCTACGTGGTGCCCACATTGCGTTTATGTGTTTTGTACGGATCTCAGAACAAACAGCAACTTTTGCCTTATAAAACATTAAGAGACTGGTTTTTATAACCGAAGTGGAGAGTGTTTACAGCGCGGTGCGCACTGAGTCCTTATATAAAACAGACAAGCTTCGTCTTTAAAGGGTTAACACACACTAACAAGTCCATAATGTCAATGAGTTCAGGTGTTCTTATCTCTTCCAGTTTTAGTGTAGGACTGCACATTAACACGGCTATGGTAATACAACGGCTGTTTGAATACCACAACCGGAACAGAGGTATAAAAACTGCAAACATACCAGACAGACATGATTCTGTAGGAACAAGCAGTGTATTGTTACCAACCTTCAGTGTGTACAAATCCAGTGTATGTAATCAGTGCGATAGAATAAACAGCAGTCTTATTATAGTAGAAATTCGGAACACGCTGTATAAGTTGAACTCATTATCTGGCATGCATAGCAGCAGAAACAGTATACGTATGCAAGGAATCACTTTACAAGTAATGTGCAACATCCAGATATGTTTTCGGTTGTGTTTTCTGGGTGTACACAAGAACCACAAATGCGTAATGAGTCTACAAATTCATGGTTTCGAGTAAAATTATGAATCTTTCTCCTTATGACATTTTCACATTTTATGGTGGAGGTGCAGCAATCCCTCTACAGGCCTGGGCAGGAGGTTGACGCTTCCAGATTTAAAGGCATTCGGCACATGAAGGTGGTAAGGTTGTCAGCCCTACGCACCGACCGCTTTACCACCCCCCCCCCCTCCCAATTCCCCTCGAAGAAATATTTCTGGTACTCATTTCCGTTAGAGGCTGAGTCGGCATCAGGGTCATAGTGCGGCCGGAAGGATTATGTCAATGAAAAATTCCAATGACACCATGGGGAATCGAACTCATGACCTGGCTTGTATGCCTCAACCAACTGCGCCACGGCGTGCCCCATCACACTTTATGGAGCGTCACCTAAAGAAAGGTATAAGTTCGCACACCTCGGGTACATCACAATTGCTGAGGCCTGGCTCGGCAACATGCTTTGGTGAGACACAGTACTCTCAGGATAGATACGAAGGAGCTCGGTTACGCTTTGCTGCCGTCGATGTTCTGTTGGTTTTGTCTGTGTGGACAGGAAACAGTGGACAGAGTGTGAATGTGGTCGTGGCTGTTTAAACTCCTATGAATGATGGGTTGGGAAGGGGCCACGAATTATTTTCGGACTCTGTTGCGGAGCCCATGACAATTACTTGAACTTCGTGGTATCAGGCCGATGCTGTTCCAGACGCGTTCGTTGTCCCCGAAATTAACAGTTAGGAACAGGCTTGTGGGTCGGTGTAGAGCTCCTAGAGCTCGTATGAAATTTCTTCAGCATGCAACAGTAACATAAATGTTCTCTTCATTGTGCTAAAATGATGTAAATTTTACTATTTTGACGTTTTGCATCCCCGTTGGCGTATGCTATCAATATTTTACATAAAAATTCAGTCAACAGCCAACCAATAGTAGGCTGTTGACTGAATTTTTACGTAAAATATTAAATATTGACTTCAAACTGCAGAAATAATCTTAAATATCAGTTAGCCAAATGTTATTGAGGTGATCAAATGGAGCAGGATGAAATGGGCGGGGCATATATGACGAATATACCTGACAAGTGCATACACAATTGTAGTCGAAAGGACCATTTGGGAGTCGTAGTCGTAGATGGGAGGATAATATTAAAATGGATGTAACAGGCTGCAAAAGTGTGGACTCGATACATATGGTTCAGGGTAGAGACTAGTGGTGGGAGGTAGTGGACAATGTCATGAACTCTCGGGTCCCCAGGCAGACAGTTTTGTAGACTAACTGAGGAAATACTAGCTTCTCTGACGCGTTCAGTTAGTCTAATGTATACGAATGAGTAGGGTCCTGTCTCACAACCAACAATTCTTTTATTAAATAAAAGTTAAAAGTACAAAAACATATAAAACGACCGGTTTCGGCACTAATGTGCCATCGTCGGTTTTTTTCAGTAACACAGTACCCAAGTTTACATTAGATGATGTAAAATGTACATGCAAGCCAATTATTCCTTAAGAGAAGGCCTTCTCTGTGTATCAAATATTAGAGTTTTATATTAGTTATATATTTGGGTACTAAATTGTGTTTTAGACATTCTCTATGAAAATGTATATTGGCATTGCATTTATGGATCTTGGTTTTTGTGTTCCTGAACTTATAGATGAGTGCTTGACTAGCATTATGTATTACTTTGATAACCGGTCGTTTTATATGTTTTTATACTTTTAACTTTTATTTAATAAAAGAATTGTTGGTTGTGAGAGAGGACCCTACTCATTCGTATGTTATACAAACCAACGGAGATGACTAATATCAAAGTAATAGTCTAATGTACCTATAATGATGAAGTATGAATGACAGCGTGTCCTATTTTAATGTAGGATCTGCTGTCTAAAATGTGAAATTGCGTAAGGTGTGGTCTTGAACGGCCCTCACTTTAGCGTAAGAAAACAGGTTGAAGGTGTTTTTGATTACATTCATGTCCACTGACTGCTTCTTATCTATCCCTTTAAAGCGTAGTGATTACGTCACTCGTATGTGCCACCAGGTTTAACGTCCAGCAATTCCATGTTGTGCCCATAGAGTGCATGTTGTGTGTGTTTTGTGTGGTTCTCAGTGCAGACAGGCATAATTTCACTACAGAGCATTGCATTGATCGGTTTTTATTACCGAGACTTTGCTGCACGGTACGAACTGTGTCTTTAAGTATAATTTAGGTGAAATTAACTCTTAAAAGTGTTAATGGGTGGGTTTTTTTAACTAGTCGCAAGGTGTAGCCGGATGGGCAGTATATGTATAGCGTAACATTGTGGCGCGTTCGCGTAACAATTGTTGCAGTGGAAACGCAAAAAGTATGTTCTGTGTGTGTACTGTTGAGCGATATATCAGTGTCAACAATATAAAAATATCGAGTGATGTAGAGAAATGCTTTTGTGGCGAATTTATGTCGCCAGCAGCAATAAAACGCATTGAAGTCTTCATGTAAAGTGACAGATATTTTTCCGATTTTAACCCTTCAAAGACGGAAGGTAATCGGTTTTATATAAGGAATCAGTTCGTACCGCGCAGTAAACACTCTCCAAGTCGGTTATAAAAACCCCTGACTTAATGACGTACAAGGTAAACGTTGCTGTTTGATCTGCGATCCGTACAGAGCACACAGACGCTACGTCAGAACAATGTAGAATTTTTCTGTGTTAAACCTGGTGCAACGTAAAGTAACCGCTAGGCTTTAAAAGGTTAATGGAAGTTGGAGTTTCGACAGATTTTAATAAAGTCTCCAGTGTCAAGTGTGATACATCCGCCCAGTGGGGGCCGCGCTGATATGTGCGAGCAGACAGACATGCAGGTTAAATAAGTGCTTCTCGCTACTATGCGAACACTCCTAAAAGCCATACAGGGCCTACACTTGCTCACAATAACATCGTTCTTTGGTCTGCAGTATTCGGAAGCAAGTATCTATAACACAGGTAACAGAACACCCTCATCGTGACGTGATATCAGTACAGTCTGTCGGTACCTTTCTTCTGTATCTGCATTTGAATCCCAGGTAATTAACGTCATATGAAGACTGGCAACGTGCAACTGCTCATTTCCACGGATTTACTGCTAGTGTGTTGTTGTTGTTGTTGTTGTTTTTGTTGTTGTTGGTGGTGGTGGTGGTGGTGGTGGTGGTGGTGGTGGTGGTGGTGGTGGTGGTGGTGGTGGTGGCGGCGGCGGCGGCAGTGGTGGTGGTGGTGAAATATGTCATGCTGTTTTTTCACCTATATACAAATTTAACAGTGTAACTTCGTTTACATTACATATTTTACAGATCGCATGTGCTTTCAAATTAATATTACGTGAAAACTACTGAGAACGGTTCACCATTAAATTTAATCCGTTTATGTCGAAGTTAAACTAACATTGTGTAGAGCTCCACAATTTAAGTTTAATGTTACTTTTCGAGAGCATTTCTACACGTGGCATGTTCTCACTGTATTTCATAACCAGTCTGTATAGGGGTATGCTTTTGATACCCACGCATTTGATCGTAAAAATTTGGAAGACGCTCTTGTAATTTTGTAGCCCTGATGATGATTCAGAGATAAATCGAAGCATGTTGGATATCTAATAGAAGTTAACAAAGGGATTTGTGTGCCTCAGGTGGAAAAACTACCCAGTAACGAAGGTGTTTTAGAACTTAGTGCTGAGTAATGTATTTTGAGCTAAGAGAGGAAGTAACGGCATTGAGAAAATTGCATAATGCCGAGCTTTATAATCTGTGTGCATCCGAAAATGTTGTTAAGGTCGGCATATTAAAGATGAAGTGACTGACAGGATATGTAGCACGCATGAATTAGGTGAGAAATACATACAATATCATAGCCGGAAAACTGAAGGAAAGAGACTACCTGGAAGACGTAGGCATTAATGAGAGGATTAACAGGGATGTTCAGTAGATATGGTGTACTGGACTGATGTTGCTAAGGGACTAGTGGCGATTGTGAAACGGGTTCTGTAAGGCAGGGAACTTCTTGACTGGTTCAGCGAGTGTGAGCTTCTAAAGAAGGTTCTGTCCTTCAGAGATCGCCTTTCTTGACTGAGGGTTCGTCAGGCAAATACCACGATGGTTCCTGCAGTTACGTAACCACGGTTTCCTGGCACTTCCTTTCCAATCACTTTCACTGTCCGCCTACGCTGTATAATCCTACCACTTGCCGGAAGGCGTCGTCAGACAAATAAATAAGTAAGTAAGTAAATAAATAAATAAATAAATAAATAAACCATTTCCATGTAGTTGGTGTGTGCATTACCTCAACTGGGTCGTTTTGTATAGCTTCTCAGCTTTGACATCGTGAATGGATTTTCACGAAATCGTTTGGGTGGGGGGTGGGGGCGTGGACTGAATTGATCTGGACAGGGACAGGTGGCAGAATTTGTGAATGCGGTGATGAACCTTTGAGTTCCACAAAATGCGGGTAATTTCTTGACTAGCTTTGGAACTAGTAGCTTCTTAAGGACTATGCGCAGTGTAGTTAGTTAATTCGTGGTCACGGTGAATGCAGGGGTAATTCCTGGCAGTAATGGTGTACTCAGTCCAGATCTGATGTGATCATCCCTATCATTCATAGCGAAATTGTTTAGACTGCCTGTGACAGGGTTTTCACATTCATCGTACAAAGGCCAAACGAATCATTTTGAAAATTATGATGGGCCACGTGTCATTTCAGACTGAACAGGATTAATTATTTTGTGTAAAATTAAACCTGCCCGTAAGAATGTACCGTACTTTTAATACCGACACTGAAACATATCATAATTATTTAACTTTAGACTTTACTTCATTATTTCTTTGCTCATGTATGTTGTACACTACCATCCAGAGAAGGCAGACCTCTTTGGCCATTATGGCCCGTGACAAGGGACATTTTAAATCCTTTAAAAATTAAAGGAAAACTCCCCAGTCTGGACTACATGTGTAATTTGAATAAGATCGGTGAGATGGCCGTGACACCGTGTAGACTGGCAGAAGTGCCTTCATCATCATGGTAGCCTGTATCTACGCTGATGACAGAAGCAGCACATTACGTCACGGCGTGACACTCCAGAAGACAGTAAACTTCAGAGCCTAAAAATGCAGACGATGTACAAGTAATCTGGCATCAGTGTTAGTGATCAGTAGTTGCGTTCATTAATGGGACTGACCGTACCAGAAAAATATTAAATGACGTTACAGCAAGGCAAACAGGAGTGAAATTACTAGGCACTTCCATCTCTCTTTTATCTGCTGTAGCATCATTACTTCTCCTCGTGCGGAAATTGTTTATTGTGACCATGACAAGCATTTGAATCGCGTAATGCAGATGTTGCGAGGAGATTAGCAGTGTTTAACGAATTCAGTAAGTATTTTATCTGCCATAAAAAGACGTCGCATAAGCAGTGGTGAATAGCCAAAAAGAGACGGTGCTCCAGACTGGAGATTGGCTGTCAGTCCCTGGCCATAAAACTAGCTCAGTGCCGCCAACTTTTGACGGATATAGTCCAGTGACTTACGAACATGGCAATGAATCGTCGCGTTTCATAACTGGCGGGATATTTCTTGACAAGGATGAACGTTTTCAAGAATGACTCCACAGAGTAATGCGAGTTACCATCAAGATGATTCTTACTGTAGGGGAGAGGAAGTCTGAATAAGTGTTTTTAAAAGTGGGCTCCTCGGAACGCTGATAAATGCTTGGGAATTTTGTATGTTGTTACTTTTATCGACTTACTGCTATATAATATTAACCCTTTAAAGACGAAAGGTAATATGTTTTATATAAGGACTCAGTGCGTACCGCGCTGTAAACACTCTCCACTTCGGTTATCAAAACCAATCTCTTAATGTTTTATAAGGCAAAAGTTGCTGTTTTTTCTGAGATCCGTACAAAACACATAAACGCAATGTGGGCACCACGTAGAGTTTTTTAATGTTAAACCCGGTCGTATGTAAAGTTACCGCTAGGCTTTAAACGGTTAAACTATGAATAGGAGGCTATATTTAAAAATAAGTATATTATATTTTGACACGGAAGACTTCGGGCAGAAACAGGTGCATAACTTCAGAACATCGGGAAACTGCTACAGTTTCCAACAACCTACCTGTGTGAATGTGGATTTTCGCGGTACAGTATGACGAAAACTAAATACAGAAATAAGCTGGGCGCTGAGGCAGATCTCACGATTTCAGCTGCCGCCCGTTATACCGGATTTAAAATTAACGTGTTCATCAACACACCCTCATCCTTCACACGGAGGAATTAACACACAATAATTTCTACGGTTTTATTGTTTGATTAAACCGACTGTGAAGTGTTATCGTTATTTTATTTGCCTACTGGCAAACAAAAGAGCCTACGATCTACATTCCGTGCCCCTCTTTTTTTTTACTTTGGCTATACTGCCAACTCAAAAACAGGGGTGGTGTTCAGTGAAATATTTCAGTCTCGAAAACGGTTCCGCACACGAAAAAGTTTGAAAAGCTCTGGAATAAGACAGCAGAGGCGCCCACGGCGGTGACACTGAAGACGGTCCCCGCTGTCTTTGTGTAGCAGGTGTTAGCAGTGGTCACTGAAGTAGGATTTGCTCACATGTACAACTCTGCTTTAACCTTTTAAAGCCTAGCGGTAACTTTACACACCACCAGGTTTAATATTAAAAAATTCTACGTGGTGCCCACATTGCGTTTATGTGTTTTGTACGGATCTCAGAACAAACACCAACTTTTGCCTTATAAAACATTAAGAGATTGGTTTTCATAACCGAAGTGGAGAGTGTTTACAGCGCGGTACGCACTGAGTCCTTATATAAAACAGATACGCTTCGTCTTTAAAGGGTTAATAATGGTTCATGTTTGTGAGAAATAGTGTTTAAATGTTAACACCACTATATTACAAGTGGTGTTTAAAATTTTCATACCTCTGGTACACGGATACTAGCACGGCTTGGTGTGATGAGAATATTGGTAATGAAGCTTATATTCTTTCGAGATCTGGCGCTGCTTAGAATGGTATATACTTACATACCAGACTTAATATTTTAACTTGGTGCTGGAGAAGTGTGGAGAAGACCAGTTGGACTAACCGTGTGTAAAGTGAAGAAGTACTATATAGAGTGAAGGAGGAGGGGTTGAATATCCTACAAACAATAAAATGAAGGCTAACTGGATTGATCACGCCTTGAGTAGAAACTGCTTTCTGAAACCCGCTGTCGAAGGAAAGATAGAAGGAGCAGAAAGACGAGGAAGAAGAATTAAGCAGCTACTGGATGACCGTAAAGAAACGAGAAGCTGGAAATTGAAAGAGGAGGTAAATTATAGCATTCTGTGGAAAAATGGCTTTGGACGAGACTATGGACCTCTCGTAAGACAGACTATGTGGTGATGATACCAGACTGTATGATTTCACATCCCAGAAGACTAGCCTTAATATTCTTCGCTGTGAGAAACTATCCGAGATATCAGATCCGCGTCTGTCCGGTACAAGTACCGAATAACGTCCCAGTTCGGGCATTGCAATTGTCCTCGTCAGCGGCAATTTCAGAACAGGTATTGCAGGCATCTCTCTTCTCAGGGTAATAGACGATATTCTCGGTTCGTTAGCGCCACCTGGATTTGTGATACCAGAAAGGTGGTGTGACACAATGTATAACGTTAACACTGAGGCGCGTTCGCATAACCATTGTCGCTGTGGAAAAGCAAGTTCACAGAATTTCATTATGTTTTCCAAATTTATTAAAATCAGAAATCCGTCGGGAATCATTCCTTTAAAAGAGAGACTGTAGATTGAAAATTGGGATTTACCTTTATAAATTCTTTGCGTATCGCCACGTGTATCATTGAACGAAGTGGTTTGCGTCTGCTGCCAGTTTTGGTCTAATTAGCGCGTTCTGAGCCAATTCTGTTACGCCAGCACAGTCACGCCTTTCCCTTGAAGCTCTCGCAGTTTGTTAGTGTAGGATTTACTCATTGATTTGTGTCAAGTTCTACTTGACCCTCTCATGCTCTTGTGCAACGAATCCCGATTGTTCAACAAATTAGGTTCGACTGCCTGCTCTCATTCGTTAAAGAACTGGCCCGAACTGCGGCAATCCTCATGCCTGTATGGAAGATATTCGTTCGCACGCACGAGCGCGCGTGAACGCACGCACGCACGCACGCACAAAAGTAATAGCATTACTCTGGTTTTGTACCTGGGAGGCCTCGCTTCTTGTTTTGCATAAATACACAGAAATTAATGAGTAATAACGCAGGAAGTATTAAAGTTGTTTAATGACTTCATTTGCACGCTCCATTTACGCCCTGATGATGTTGAGCTTAAAGTTATTTCTATCTAAAAAAAAGGCATAATAGTTGTGGCTTTTTGTTGCCTTGTAGGGACAGATCATGACTCAAGAGAAACGGACCCCAGTTCGGTACAACGCATCTTTTCCTTCAACACAGCGACTTCTCAATAATCTGATTATATTGTTTCGGCGCTGCTCGCTGCCATCATGAGGCATCAATTGAGAGGTGATGGTGTTGACAGAAGACGCTTACGGACACAGTGCAGACAGCAGAATGCAACCACACCTACCTGTAACACTGTTCGACGCGTGATCTGTTCATCCTGAATTTGTGGTAGATGAAGTAGGCCGATAGTTTGTTACCCAAAACAGCTTCACCGCTGTCTCACGTTATCGTGTGTCTATCATTGCTGCCAAGTACATCATAAAACAAGTGATCAGAACTCGCAAAAAGTTTCTCACCAATCCTAAACCCGTTACAAATCGTTATCATGGTATTTCCTTATCATAACCATGTAATAGATGGCTGCGTTGCCAGGCAAGTGATGATCGGTGTCAGTGTTCGAATTTTAGAACTGACGCTATTTGTAGCGTATATTGTTTTCTGTTGAAGATTCCGTTATTTTGTTACGCGACGCTGCTTCACTGCGTAATAGGATCCTGACGTTTCGAAGCGACATAGTATTCTCATCTTCAATGGTCGATATGTTCAACATCGTCCCTTAAACCCGTGCCTTGGCTAAACACATATGTTTGCACATGGGAATCAGCTTGTCTGTTTATGTGTTTTGCACGGATCTCAGAACAAACAGCAACTTTTGCCTTATACGTCATTGAGTGAATGGTTTTTATAACCGAAGTGGAGAGTGTTTACAGCGCGGTACGCGCTGAGTCTTTATATAAAACAGACACGCTTCGTCTTTAAAGGGTTAAGAAATTGGGTTCGAATCCCAATCGGGGCGCGGATGTGTATGAATATTTGTGTGTGTTGGTGTTGTCCTGTTCTGGTAGAGATCTTGCGACGGGCGGATCCCGCGTCCAAGGAGAATTACCAGATGCCTACAACCAAGAAACAGAAACCCGGAAAGCTGGGAGGCTGTGTGCCGCGATTGCCTGATGTGCCTGCACACGGACATGAGTGTTAGGATCGTGTGCATTCACTTAATTGTTCCTGCAATAGGTGCCTGTTCCTGAAATCAGCTGTTTTTTTATTCCTGTGTATACTTGCCTCCAAAACGGTTAGGTGGACTCTGGCACCCACCCAGCCTCTAAATGAATAACGGGGGCATTTTTTCCCGGTGCTAAAGCTGACCGGGCGTGAACTTGGTTACTCATCTAGTGCCGAGGTTAGGAAAGAGTGGAGCTATACTTCAACTCCCCCTGTCTGCCTTCGTGGTGTGCATAGGGACTTTGCCTGTAATGTGCGCATTTGTTGTGAACGTTTGCTATTGTTACTTGATAGAGTTATCATTTTAAACCTACAAACCTGCCTCCGTAGACAGTGCTTTTATCGCCATCCCGCTGGAAAAATCTTTGAACTAATGTTCTCAAGTTTCCAGTTGGAAGTTTCGTGTGTTTTGTTTACTGGGTCGTCGTAACACATTAATGACGACTGCATGCTCCTGGGATGTGATGCAGTATAGTTTGGAACATGGATGCAGTACCGGAGTTTGGGAAGGGTCTGTAACGTCCACCTTTCGGGCAGAACGAATTTCGTTTCTTTCACTACACGGCGTCACATCTGTCGCAAACTTCCGGTAGGTCTTGCATCTTGTGTAGTGATACTGTGAGGGGAGGGTAGCACTCATCTGCCCTGAAGATGGACGCAGCAAGTTCTTTCGGAACGTTGATGCCTTTCTACCAAACTGTACGGCACCCCATCCCAGAAGGAAGTATAATTTTTATGCTGTCGTGAGAACCTAACATCTCACAATAAAACTGCCCTACACAGTATCCTACCCTGAAGGTGGAGGGGGGCAGATTCCTGTAAAATGTTGGTGCCCCTGTACCAAATTACACGGCGTCACATACCAGAAGATTGTAATCTTGATGCCCACCTCTGTCAAAACCCCATATCTCAACGTATTGATCAATTGACGGCTGTGATGTTTATTTAACGTGCTCCGCGATTGGTGCAGTGGTGTGTAGGTTTCTGAATGCAGCTGCGTTCTAAAAGCTGCACCCGAGTTACTCCCTTTGTCTCATGTGTGAATGCTGTCGAACCAACATCTGCATCGCTCACAAGCGCAGTGTGGCTGCGATGTGTTCAGGGAGACCGCCTTGAAGTGGTCGGTTGTGTTGGCCCTCAACAATGGCATGTGGTTCTCCTTTCGTAGCATGCCCAAAACCACGACGACCAGAAACACTGTGACTCTGGTACTGTTTTCTAACTTATGTCCATTGGGCACTGACCAACTGCGTGGAGTGGAGTCCTGCTTTAGAAGCTGATAGCTACTCAGCTGATGGATTTCTCCGCGTCTTATACGGTGAAAAATTTCATTACTTTGAGATTTGAGGTTGCGACGGCGCTTTGCAGTTTGGTAGATAAATACCAAACTGCATGTCGTCACATTCCAGAAGAGTTTTAATTACCGTCGCTGGGCCCTATCCCTATTCAAATGAACGCATTCTACACTCTCCCGCTCTGTATGTATTAGACTAAATGGGTGCTAGGGGACAGAGCTGGGAGCTGACCTTACACTTCGATATGTAAGTGCCGAAGTCGAGAATGCTTGGAGCATTTATCTCCACGAGGGATACGCCTTTTTAATTTCCAATTCATATGCGTATGGGCGACAGACAACATAACGTTGTCCATAAAGGTCGTGTCATCTTGAGGCTTAAAAGGCATAATCTGGTCAGGACCCTTTTCACGAGGCTAAACAGCGTGAACCAGCCTATTTTGTTCTTAGCGTTTGTAGCAGCAGAACCTTCACGTATTTCCTACACTGTGCTGGTTGCACGGTGCTTACGAATACTGGCAGTTGGAAAAAATATGCCGTAGCTAGCTATGATTTGTAGCCGGGACAGCGTAGTCGGTACTGTGATTATGTTACGGGATGGAAGATCCGGGGTTCGGATCTCGGCAGGGGCAAGAAATATTTTCTTCTTTAAAAGGTCCACCTCAGCCTCCTATTCAGTGGTTACCAGGACTCTTCCCCGGAGGTAAAGCGGCCGAGGCGTGGGGCTAGATCACTCACCTCTATCTAGTGCCCATGTTAAGAACGACTGGAGTTATGCTTCTGCTACTCCTAATATGCGTTCATTGCGTGGCAGGGATAACTTTCCTTTTTTTTTCTGAGTATGCTTCATTCCAAGTATTCTTGGGACCACGAGGTTACAAATTTTGGTAGGCTGGTTGCTGTGTGGACTAACGGACAAAATTCACATAAAGAAAAGCAATAGAGTAGCACATGATACAAGTGTGTTTGTTGCTTGTAATTAAGATAGTTACATATCAATTGTAAACTTATATATTGGCTCTGGCTGCCTGTAATATTCCGTTTTTTGTTTTTTGCTTTTTTTACTTAGTCCTTCCCTCTTCTACCGACTTGTTCACAGTAGGTGTCGGGGGTTTTGTGATTTCATTTGATCACACTCAAACACACATCACAGTCGGTAGGACTCCTCTGGACGAGGGATCGGCCCGTCGCAGAGACCTCTACCTGAAAACACAAACACTGTACAAGACAAACATCCATGCCCCCTGTGGGATTCGAACCCACGATCCCAGAAAGCGCTCGGCCGCAGACATACGCCTTAGACCGCACGGCCACTGGGATCGGCAATATTCCGTTTTAATGTACAAAAATTGTGCTGGTTTTTGTTAGGTAACCTGCACATGAATGTAATTGGTACCCATTTCTTTGGTGTTTAGTGTGTATGATGCTTGTTTCTAGAGTGTGCACCTGCATTTTACCACAACGCTTAAGAATACAAAGGTGTTGTGATGAAGTGGGGGTGGACACTTGCAAGAAATAAACATTAATTGTAAGTGGTAACCGACTGTTCCAATGTGTGAGTTTATTAATGTATGCTTTTACATTTCGGGGTGCTGAAAGAGGAAATGGTATTGGTTATGCATAAAAGCGACGAAATTATTTACGCGCAACCGCTAAACAATGGACGTGCTGCGACCAAAATTTTGCGAAGCGGAATCCAATTTACCTCCCACTGGTCCGTAAATGTTACGTGGTAAGCCTGTAACAGGTGCAATGCAGTTTTCTTGTAACGCTAGAAATAATGACGTTACGAGGGATTTTTCTAATGTGTGTCTCTTTGCCATAGTCATTAACCACTGCTGTAAATTAGAAATCTCGCTTCTCTGATCGAGAAAGAGGAGGATGCTGCTTAGTGCGAGTCGGAATCTTTGGTGCCTGTGCATTTGCCTTTGTCGTTTAGAAACTGCAGGTGACTGTAAACTTAGAGGGACGAGGTATTAAGTAATGTAGATGAAAAAGGTAAAGTTGCCCTGTCCATGTCATTAAGATGTAGGGGGTGCAGAGGTATAGTTCCACTCATTCGTAACGGCCGTAGATGGAGGTGAGTGGTCAAGATCATGCTCCGACCGCATCAGTCCGAGGAAAGAACCTGGTACCCATTGAGTAGGAGACTGGGTAGGCCCAGAGCCATTCTGGACAATCTCAAAAAGAGAAAAATCTCCAGTGCTTTTCAATCTTTTTTCTCGCGTACCATTGTCTGAATACAACACATATGCGTGTACCACTGTAACAATACAGAACATGTACGCGTACCACCGTAACAATACAAAACATGTATGCGTACCATGTAACAATACAAAACATGTATGCGTACCATGTAACAATACAAAACATGTATGCGTACCATGTAACAATACAAAACATGTATGCGTACCACCGTAACAATACAAAACGTATGCGTACCATGTAACAATACAAAATATGTATGCGTACCACTGTAACAATACAAAGCATGTATGCGTACCACTGTAACAATACAAAACATGTATGCGTACCACTGTAACAATACAAAATATGTATGCGTACCACTGTAACAATACAAAATATGTATGCGTACCACTGTAATGATACAAAACATGTATGCGTACCACTGTAACAATACAAAATATGTATGCGTACCACTAGGTGCTGAAAATATTAGTGTCTACTTTCAGGATACTGGTCTTTCGGGATGTTTCGATGGTTGGCAGGTTTGAAATCTTGAAACCCGCCAACCAGCGGAACAAGGCTGTAGAAACCTCAAATTTCGCGATTGCTGCGTTCGTAATTTAACGCAATTAGACGACAGAAGAGAGTCTGAGTTTATGTTCGAACAACGCAGTGACTTTAACTCATCGTATTTTAACGTAGTTTCATGACCAATGAAACATTTGTGTGTACAGTGGCTACAAGACCTGGTGAGTGCAACTAATTTAGTGCCTTACCGTACTGATGATTGGGTGGACCTCACGTCAGTGATCCCCTGAAGATGACGACTCGTTTCGTCGATACGTATGTAGGGGCTTATTTATAAAGGTTAATACGTATATTTGAATGGTGCAATCCACAATAAAAAAGCATCTTGGTACACACAAAATGTTTTTCTCTACATTTCGACATACTAGAACTATTTTAGTAGTGCAATTAACCTTTCTAAATTTAATTATCGGAAACAATTCTAAATTTCTTCGCGCACCACCAGGAGACCGTCCGCGTACCACCGTGTGAAAAGCACTGATGTGGGATATTTAATTAAGCTAATATATAAAACTGGACCCTGAACGATTATTGACGGGGAATAATCGTTTCGTTTCGTAGTCCTTCCCTCTTCTACCTACTCACAGTAGGTGTCGAGGTTGTTTATTATCACTTGATCACACTCAGACACACACGACAGTCGGTAGGACTCCTCTGGACGAGGGATCGGTCCGTCGCAGAGACCTCTACCTGACAACACAAACACTGTACAAGAGACAAACAAACATGCCCCCGGTGGGATTCGAACACACGATCCCAGTAACCGCTCCGCCGCAGACCCGCGCCTTAGACCGCGCGGCCACTGGGACTGGCGGGAATAATCGTAAGGTACAAATTATTTTGAACGGTTTATGGCAGTTGCGTTAGGTTTGATGGTATGTCGCCGGGGTTTACGGTGCGCGGGTTGAGTGAATATGCCACTGAGTAATGTAAACTGAACCGACATTGAAGGCCACCGTCCTATTTGCAGCACAGAGGCAGCGGTGTGTGACAGTTGTTGTATTGCCGTGTATTGAAATGGAGCTCTTGTGTTACTAAGCCCCGGTTTTTGAAACGTAAGATAACGTTGTCCCTGTCTTAATTAAGCACCATGCCATGAAGGCATGCATACTTCCACGCGTTCTTAACCTCGGCACAACATGGGAGGTGAGCGGTTAGCTGCATCTCCGGAGGAAAAAGCCGCCGATTTCAATTGAATTATGACCCTGGGGTGGGGGGGGGGGGCAGAGCCAGCCTAGACACTTGGGACGAGAAGAAAAGAAAAACCTCGTGCCTCAGTCGGGAATTTTACCGCGATTCGTTGTTCGTCCGGCCCATGGCGTAGTCATTATGTCCAGTTTTTAGAACACAACCATAAATAATGGAAGAAGGCAGAAAGGCGCCTCAATTCTAGGTGACACGAGTGGCATTAACCCTTTAAAGACGAACCGTATCTGTTTTATATAAGGACTCAGTGCGTACCGCGTTGTAAACACGCTCCACTTCGGTTATAAAAACCAATCTCTTCATGTTTTATAAGGCAAAAGTTGCTGTTTGTTCTGAGATCCGTACAAAACACATAAACGCAATGTGGGCACCACGTAGAATTTTTTAATGTTAAACCTGGTGGTACGTAAAGTTACCGCTAGGCTTTAAAAGGTTAAACTACGTTTGTCACAACCCACAGGATGCTGGGGGCGACGCGTACGTGTGAATTTCACACTAGAACAGACCATGATGGCTGAGAAGGGGGAGTACAGGTATAACTCTGCTCCTTCTTTAACGTCGACGCTGAATGGGAGTGGGTGGTCAAGACCACACCCCGACCTCATTACCCACGGGAAAGAAACCGGGTACCCATTGTAGACACGTACGTGTAGAAGCAAAGAACTACGGCTACTGGTTTTTCGCACAACAAATAGGGAAATTTCTGACATGCAGTCATACGCGAAACGTTGGATGTTCATGCGATGATGTCCCGGAAAGAACAATGCGAAATAAAAGTCCTGTTACATTTGTAATTCGGAGTTTCTTTTTGTTTGTCGCGTTTTCTTCGGTTACAAGGTACGTTCGAGGTTTCGGGTCACTTACTTCAAAGTATCCGTAGACTTCCGGCGAAATGCGAGACGAAAGTCATGCACAAGGAAAGCAGTTTTAGCGACTTATTTAAGTTATTTGGGGTTCATGAATATATCTTCATTTTTTCTTGTTCCAAGAAGTGATTCGTTATGAGAGAAATTCATATATTCTGAAGGATCGTCATATGTTTGCGTCACGGATTGCTTGACTGCAGTTTGTACGAAAAATGAAGGAACTGCAGCGCGAACATGTCAGTTCAGGCAGAAGTAGCACTGCATGGTGTGGCTATGTAGGTCGCAAAGCCACCTCCAAGGAGCTTTCACCGTAGTCCTAGCTTCGATCACAGTACAAATATGTATTAGTGATAAAACAAATAGATCTTCAAGGCCGTGCAATGGCTCAGGCGGTTAGCCGCCGGCCTCTTACCGCGGAGGCCCGGGTTCGATCCCGGGTCAGTCCATGTTGGTGTGGTGGACAAAGGGGCATTGGGACAGGTTTTTCCCCGAGTACTTCGGTTTTCCCCTGTCAATTTCATTCCATTGGTGCTCCATTACTAGGAAAAGAACAACAAATAATCATCTTCATCTTCATCATAGGGTTGCACAATAAGCCTCATGGCTGCAGTGCGTCCGTAGCGTCTGCTGCGGGGCCCTTCACCACCAAAAAAAAAAAAAAAAAAATAGATCCTCGTCTGACTTTTGGGTTGTTTAGATGGGTACGTTATAAGTTTTGGACGGAAGTGCTGCCTCCATCTTCTCAACTTCATTTACTGCAACATTACTGTCCAGCTTTGTGCTGAACGCCTCTCGCCTTCTCCTTTGATTTCCCCATTTATTTGCTATCTGCCGAATTAGAGCTGTGTGTTATAAAACAACATAGACAGTGTAGGTAGAAGGTAAAATTGTGGCGCGTTCGCGTCACCATTGTTGCAGTGGCATCACAGCAATTAGTTATGTGCGTACTGTTGAGCAATATAATATAATATAATATAATATAATTTTTGATGCATAAAAATTTTTCTGTGGCGAATTTGTCGCCAGCAACAATTAAACGAACTTTGCTTTCCCTGTAAAGTGCCCGACATTTTTGTCCCATTTTAACGAAATTCGGTTTTTCTTGACAGATTTTCGTGGAAGTCCCCAATACGAAATTCCTGGGAAACCCGTCCACTGGGACCAGCCCCGATACATGCGGACAGACTAACTGACATGGAGGAAGTTAATAAAGGCCTTTCGCAACTAGGCCAACGCGTCTAGCAAACATTGCAATTGTTAATTATAGTAGCAGTAATTGTAGTAGCAGAGCACTGGTTTTCTAATTTTCACCTCACAGAGAAGATTAACATAAACAGAACATGACCTCAGACTGGAAAAAAGTGCGTTTTTGGTTGCCGATAACCAAGTGCCTCTCTTCAATTTTAACGAAGAGAGGTACGTTGCAATGGCACTGTGCTGCCGCAAGGCAGTACGGAAGTTAAAAATAAATTGGATACCCACGTTTTAAGGTAATAAATTTATGTTTGACATCACTGCGTATGTCGAACAAAAAGATTTTGTAATTTCAGTGTTTCAGAAAACTGTCAGACTAGAATCTGAACCCACATTCCACAATTAGCTAGACAGATTTTTATGCAAGGCGTAGAAGGCTGGCTGTCACTCCTTTACACGGGATCAGCGGTGATGAACACTTATGCTGAACATTTCTAGCAATCTGGAACATTAAGTAACTCTTGCTTGCAGTTAACTGCCTGTGTATGTTTATCACAGTTACATTTCCTGTTTTAAGTGGAAAATGTTATTGACAACTACAGCATCTATTTGTGTTAGATTTTGCTACGATAGATTTTTTTCTAAAAAACACAGCAACAGTGCTGTAGCCTGCTTCCTTACTAAGCATGGCTGTTTCTAGTTATGAATATTATACAGCAAACACAACTTATTTTTCTTAATACAAATATATGTGTATGCCGGATGATGGCCGCTTAGGCCGAAACGTGTAGCAGCGTAGTAATAAATACTGAGAAAAATAAGTTGTGTTTGTCTGTATAATAATTAGAAACAGTATTGTATGAACACAACGGGATGGGAAATCCAAAACTCGTTTTAATACGGATCAGTTGTGTTTTATTCTTTAACCTTTTAAAGCCTAGCGGTAACTTTACATACCACCAGGTTTAACATTAAAAAATTCTACGTAGTGCCCACATCGCGTTTATGTGTTTTGTACGGATCTCAGAACAAACAGCAACTTTTGCCTTATAAAACATTAAGAGATTGGTTTTTATAACCGAAGTGGAGAGTGTTTACTGCGCGGTACGCACTAAGTCCTTATATAAAACTGACATGCTTCGTCTTTAAAGCAGATTTGTTACCACGTACGTATACGCTTGTTTGAACATAAAACCCCTGAATTATGCCCACAGAATGTTTTTGTGGCTTTCTTGTTTCTCAGAGTGAACGGTGATTGTTTCCTTACACAGTACCGATCAGTTCGTTTTTGAAACTGGGCCGCAGACTTCTTGAGTTGGGAAGTGAATTGTTAAGTATTTGCTTGCATGAATTACGGTTGTCAAGCGCGTCTGCCTAGTCGCTAAAGCGCCCTTTAGCTTCGTCACGTCCGTCCGTCCGTCCGTCCGCATGTCTCAGCACGGCTCCCACTGGGCAGATTTCCGTGAAATTTGATATTGGGTACTTTTACGAAAATATGTCGAGAAAATCCGAATTTGATTGCAATCAGGCAAGAAACTTAACACTTTACCCGTACATGAAGACCTTCGTACCTTTTATTGTTGCTGTCTTCGACTGAAATGGTATCAGGCTGTTAGCATAGCCGCGTAGGTAAAAACATAACGCGAACGCGCCACATTCGTAGGTTACACGCACGCACAGTGCCTATCTTGTTTAAGGAACTGCGGTTATTGCACATCGGATTTTAAGTTCTTGTGGCGAGAGAAATTAACGCGGCATAATGAGGCATGTTGTAAATGGTACTAGTGGTGTAGATAAGGCCACCGCGGTCCCCGCCGCGACGGTGGCCCTGTGGGACGGGGACGGGGGGCCTATAAACGTACGGAATACTAAAATTTGATGTGGGTTCTTTCGGATTGGTTTCCGTTCTGACAGAAGGCAGTAATCTGGATTCCTGCTTTTAGATCTGGGAGTAAATACACCAATAATTATAGGGGGGGCGGGGGCCTGATCGAGACGTGAGGAGACCCCCCGACTGGTTATCTTCGCCTCTGTATGTGTAATACGTAGACATTTGGTAACGGTATCTGACGTATTTACTTCCTATGAATATTGAAATTTTTATTATATCGATATATACCCAGTTCTGTTTCACATTGAATATTTGTTTACCGATCGAAAATTATTTGGGACAAAAACTCAAAGCTGCAAAGGACTGACTGGCAGCAGTATTCCACGTGTGGTAGAACAACGCCTACATTAAGACCCCCACCGCCCCCCCCCCAGCCCGTTACTTGTGTTGTAGCAGTAGTCTTTTTTTTTTTGTAACAACAATGCGGAAGGAAAGATCCCATATTTTGTATTCTTACTATTCTGGACCCAACGATGGAAGAATGAAAAGTTTTGTAACAGGATGCTTATACTTAATATATAACAACACCTTAAAAGGCTTTAAAAGGTTAAACCTTTTAAAGCCTAGCGGTAACTTTACATAAGACCACGTTTAACATTAAAAAATTCTACGTGGTGCTCACATTGCGTTTATGTGTTTTGTACGGATCTCAGAACAAACAGCAACTTTTACGTTATAAAACATTAAGAGATTGGTTTTTATAACCGAAGTGGAGAGTGTTTACAGCGCGGTACGCACTGAGTCCTTATATAAAACAGATACGCTTCGTTTTTAAAGGGTTAAAGTTATTGAGTTTCAAGTTAACGCAGAACACTGTAATTCCGGCTGTTCTGCTTACCTCTCAGCCGGCAAAGCATGTGTGTCATTGACTCGGCGGCAGAGAAATTACCGTTACTGTCTACATAATAAGGCAGCCAGTGAACTATTGCTGTGAGGAGTTCTAGAAATCCGTACATATCTTCAAGAGAAGTGAGACGTAATTGAAGAAAAATTCTTCGCATGCCAGCTGTGCTGTTCTTATTCATATTTAACAATCGCAGTTTAATTGATGTTGCGTGAGATTTTCAGGAGGTACAGATTTAAATTGTGGTTTACGGACACCGTGCAGCCTGGTAGGTGGTTATCGGTTTCGGAGGAACCTGCTGCCTCATTATACAGGGTGGTAGATGACCTTGATGATGGAGGCAGATGGTGTTTTTTTTTTTTTTCGAAAAATTGCAACCACTTTCGGATTACACAATTTCGTAACCCAGACTACCACTATCCCAAGTATTTTGCAGTTGCTTTCTGTCTTGTCGCAGCGCAGTGTGTATCTAACAAAATGTAATAATACTTTCTCCGAAAACGTTGCCGGAGATTCGTGTTATTACATTCTGTACAGTACATCATCAAATAATACTGTGCATGTAAAAGGTCCAGATAAAGTCCTATGCACTCCGTGAAGGCGTAGAGGGGACCTGGAGGTACATCTTGGCACTAGAGGTAGGTTAGTGGTGAGCTTCACGGTTCGGCCACTTTACCCCCGGGGGTGAGAAGCCCCGATACTCATTGAACAGAAGGCTGGGTAGGCCCCAGAGTGGTATTGCCCCTGCCGGGAAAAGAACCCCGGATCATACAGTCCGACTAGTAACTATACCGACTACGCTATCCCGGATCCCATACTGTGAACGTAAAAGGTGTAGAAAGAATTAGAGACGTAGATACGTTTCTTTCTTCACGCTTCTGCCTTCTGGTATACCAAGGGATTAGGTCATTTGAGCCCGTTCCGGGATTTAAAACTAGTCTTCGTACTTAACTGTTTCTGGGCGTGTAGTAAAACGCCTTTTCAGAAAGTCGTGTTCAGGCTCCCCCCTCCTGCCGCAATTTCAAGTTACGCAATTTCAGACTTAATGCACATTTTAAAAAAGTAGACAAAAAATGAAAAAAATTGAAACGGACAGCGAGACGAAGAATATTACTGGGCGGTTATCAACCGTTAACACCACCATGAGCATATTCATGTTTCGATTTAGCGTACGGTATCGGTTCTTATAAACCACCTTCACGTATACTCCCACACTGGCAAACACTGCTCTTTCGTAATTCTCCCCTGAGACGCGCAAAATTGTACATACAGAATTGGGGGGAGTCATTTTTAACAGTAATCTTTTTAACATAACTGAAAATTGACGCTTGTTAATGCATCTAATCAAAACTGACGTTTTTATTCTGTGTTGTAACACAACTACGTTAACTAATGTAACTAACTCTGCATTATAGCTAAAAATTTATGGTGTTATTTTGTGACATTATGGGACATATACCTTTATTTGCTGTTGTGCACACACAGTAGGGTAAGACTTAATTGCTGCCTTTGTTTTATGGTGTATCAGACATGTACACTACTTGGTATTATATATCTTTTGTGCAGTATATATACACACACACACACACACACACACACACACACACACACACATATAAGTTCTATTACCAACAAACTGCACAACAAATTTGAAATTTGTTGTGCAGTTTGCTCGTAATAGACCTTATTTATGTTGTACAGTGCGTTCAGACGTAATGGATATCTCTATTTTGTGATGTCATCTGAAACATAACTTTATTCTGATATTTACAGGATCGTGAAACGTACATTGTAAAATTTTCCTTCACAGCCATGCATGTAGATTAACCCTTTAGAGACTAAGACTAAACTACATTTAAACATTCAGCTCATACCGCGCAATAAAGACTTTGTATCTCGGTTATGAAAACAAGTCAGCTAGTGCTTTTTAGGGAAATTATCGCTGTTTGTTGTGAGGTGAATACAAAACATATGAATACAATCTGTGGCCTGAATGTAGACTTTTTTAATGTTAAACCTGTTGGTACAGAAAATAACCACTAGGATTTAAAAGGTTAAAATGGTCGTAGCGATATAACGGTTGATAATCGGGCATATGTTGATGTAGAATTTTTTACTTAAAATGACTCATAAAATCGGGGACCGCGGTGGCACTACGCTACAAACTGGCAGGTCGTGGTTTCGATTCCCGATGGTGTCAGTGAATTTTTTCATTGGCATAATCCTGTCGGTCGCACTGTGGCCCTGGGGTCGACCCAACCTCTAACAGAAATGAGCACAAGGAATATTTCCTGGGGGGTAAACGCGGTCGGTGCGTATGGCTGACAACCTACCACCTTCAAGTGCCGATTGTCTAGAAATCTTGAAGCCTCGACGTCGTGGAACCCTCTGGGCCTGTCCAGGCCTGTAATGGGACTGCTTTACCTTTGACTCATAAAATAATATACTGAGGTTCGGCCCACTTTATGCAGAGCAACCTGTATATCTGACCACATGTAATTCCGACTTGAGCAAAATGCGACTTGAGCCGGATCTACCGGATCGTACGTAACTACAGCGCACCCGGGGCAGTGTCTGTGTCGTCCAGCACTTCCAAGTGATTTCTCCAGTACAGTCGCTAGTTCTCGGCATAGTTTGTAATGGTCAGGAACAGAGACTTTACGTTCAGTGGCCGTGACTGCTAGCGCCGTTCCAGTATCGCTACGCATAATCAAAGCACCACGCCATGAATGTGCTTTGGGGGGGGGGGGATAATGGTGTTCTTGGTGATCTAACCTAAGCAACATGCTGTCTTCTGGGATATGACACCGTGTAGGCTGGTAGATAAAGAGATAAACTTCATGTTACATTGATGACAAACACAGCATGTTTCTCTATAACGTCGGTGCACATCTGCCAGACTAAACATTAGTCACGTGCCACGTAGCTTTGATCGTTATCACCGCCGATGGAACTTCCGATGACAGTTTCTGTATGTGTCTGAGAATGACACTGAAATTGATAGCTGCTTAACGGCATTACCTGTAGATGTCCAGTGCCGAATTTCAGGGCCAGTTGGTGAAGAAATGTGGCTGTTATGGCAGACATTCATTTACGCCCTTAAAGTACGGTCTTTACCGTAGGGATTTGCTTTAAACTTCTGCTTGAGTAACGACATTGCGTCTTGATCTCCAACAACGAATTTCGCTATCTCTGCGAAATTCTAACACGAGTGATAATTTACCGAATTGTGACTTACGAAAGGGTTACGGTGTAATGTTAATATGGCCTATGTACCTCACGCATTTTCCTCATCGCCAGATATAAGACTGGTTACAGCCATAACTAGAACGCATTGTTATTGGTTTGTTTAAGTGCCTCGTATTGTTTCATCAACCAGTGTTTCCCCACCTGCCTACAAAAAGTGCGGAAAGCACGGATATAAATTCATTTATCCCCCCACATAATGTGTGACACTCACTAAAATGATTTTTCGGGAAGCTGAAACATAACTTCTGAATGCCATTTCTTGTAGTCAGACCTGGCAGACACACGGCCCGCGGAGTTTTATTATGTGGCCCGCTAACCCTTTTTGGTATTGATTTGGATGTCGTAATACACCCAAGGAATCTTGCAGAGTTAAATACAAGGAGTATTTTATATCACTGCATGAGTTTGAAAGGAGTATTCAACCTGTTTTGCGATAGTGTTTTTTTTACTGTCTTTGGACCGTGTACCAAACAAAAAGGAATACATCAGCTCAAAGAAATTCGCTTTTTTTTTCAATCGCGCAACAGCCCCTGGTGGGCCGGGGCCTCCGCGGTATCGAGGCTTCACGATCACACTCAGACACATCACACTCGGAAGGACACCTTTGGCATAGTGATCAGCCCGACGCAGAGACCTCTACCTGACAACATACAAACTCATAGGAGACAGACATCTGTACCCCCGGTGAGATTCGAACCCACAATCCCAGCAAACGAACGGCCGCAGACCTACGCCTTAGACCGCGCGGCCACTGGGATCAGCCAAAGAAAGTAGCTTAACGCTTTAAAGACGAAGCGTATCTGTTTTATATAAGGACTCAGTGCGTACCGCGCTGTAAACACTCTCCACTTCGGTTATAAAAGCCAGTCTCTTAATGTTTTATAAGGCAAACGTTGCTGTTTGTTCTGAGATCCGTACAAAACACATAAACGCAATGTGGGCACCACGTAGAATTTTTTAATGTTAAAGCTGGTCGTATGTAAAGTTACCGCTAGGCTTTAAAGGGTTAATAAACAAAAATAATAAAACCACTAGCAGGTAAACATAAAATAAAACACAAATGAACGTATCGCAAGCGCTGTTTTTTTTCGCTTGGGTATTCGAAGTGACGGAAATGTTTGTGCACGCGATGAGATGAAATAGAAGACTGACCTCTTAAGTGTACTAACACTTCATCTGCAACAGTAAAACGAAAAGAAGAGAAAGGAGCTGGAGGCGAGGAAAGTGCACTAGTAGTAAGTCTATATCGTATTTTTGTGGTGTTCTGGGGTATGACATCGTATATTGTGGGTGGTAGGTGGCGGAGAACTAATACCAGCATCTTTTGCTCCGGCCTCAAAACCTCAGTTCTTATGTTACAACATCTGATCTCAGCGACGCTGATCTCAGTCTGTGTAAAAAGTTTATAGTTCCAAACTCACGTAATGCAAAATATATCAGATGTTAATTCGGCTAGTGGACGTCCAGGAAGATTATCGTTGTTTGTTCTGAGAACCAGTTGGAACTCTGGGCGAAATACCACGCTTTGTGAACCACTTTGAACCAAGTGGCGTATATGAATATAATGCTTATTAAATGGTTAAAGATGCTTTACGAACTAACTGAATGTGTTTCGGAGTTGGCAGAAGTCAGTACTCGTACCGTGATATGAGTCTTAGCTTCATATATGGTGTAATTAGGAATTTAGTGTTATGTTAGAATGGATATATAAAAATTACGATTTAGGCGAATAGTCGCAGAATTGCGAAAAGCGATTGTTAGTTTCGTCATGTCCGTCCGTCTGTCTGTCCGCCTGCATGGAAAAACTCGGCTACCACTGGACGGATTTTGGTTAAAATTTGCTATTGGAGTATTTTTTGAAAATCTGTCAAGAAAATTCAAGTTTCAATAAGATCTGACAAAAGTAACAGGTATTTTACATGAAGACATATGTACACGTACGATAACATCTCGGCCGAGTTCTTCTTAGAATGAGAAATGTTTCAAACAAAAGTTGTAGAGAAAATCAAAACACACATTGTATGTTGAATAACTTTTTTTCCGAATATTGTGCTGTTTAAGAGATAATGTGGAAAATATGGTACAGCCGGACAGCCCACGGATTACAGTGTAACAGGGCGCATGCGCGTTGCGTGCTGGATAACTAAGGCCACCAACACACACACACACACACACACACACACACACACACACACAGAATATGTAGTGCTTATTGCTTTCCCACGGCAACAATGGTTACATGAACGCGCCTCACTGTTGCGTTATATGTACATTGCAGGCCTTGGTGAAGTTTTCTTTCAGTTTCATCAGTTATACACTGATCTGTTTCCTACAGACACCGTTCCTTACACAAACGCCCTTCTTGAGAATTTAATAGTCACTCAGTTAAAAAATTTCCCTTCTTTTATGGAACTTGACGGCTGATTATGGCGTGCACAAGAATCAACTACTGGAACCCAGTACTGAGCCAGAGTGATTTAGTAGACAATATCGCAATATTTGTCATCACTATCCATCTGAATATTATCCTTTCAGGTCACAATTTTTTCTTTTTTTGTGGCACTTCGGCTCGTGTTCAGGCTATGGCCTCTCCACCTTTTGTCTCCAATCTTCTCGTTTACTTGCTGCCGCCTACCAGTTCCGTACCTGGAGCTAATCTACATATCCCAACAGCACCCACCCATCTACGTCTAGGCTTTCTCGCGGGTCTTCTTCCTCCAAAACACCCTCCCGTTACTTTTTTGGGGATACGAGAATCATCCGTTCTTTCTATGTGTCTAGCCCACTGAGTCTCTTCAGGCGTAAAACTGGTGAAAGCACCGCATCATCATACAATTTAAACATCTTATTGTATCTAATTCCCCGCACCCTGTTGGCCTGCGTGGGTCCTAATTTTTCCTGAGGATTTTCTTTTCAATATAGTCCATCGTACTGAACGCTTTCTGGGAAAGAGGGATAATAATTTCAGTTCTTGTAATTATCCGTTATATTAGATGTGAGAGATATTATATAAAAATTTGTAAGTATTGACAGTGCTTAAGCCCGTTTCGAAAATACACAGTAATTTTAACTGCAAGATAATACGCATTAGGATTAGCTTAGGTAGTCATACAAGGTATTATTTAAGCAGAGCGGAAATAGTAACAAACTTGCATTTTTTCCCCCAAAGAAACGGGTGAAGATGGTAAACTTACGCGGCCAGAGAACGTAATTCAAGATGTCACTGGCGACTAATTTGTGACTGATCCTTAGTTACTGACGCGTATGGCTGGTCAGTCTGTCGGTGCTTTGCAGTCCGTCACAGAGAGCTGGACTGTCGAGGTCATCTGAACCTTGTAGTTTGTTGCGTAAGGGATCCTCCATTTTGTTCGTTATAATTGGCGCGACAGATCCTGTCAACCTATTCCGGTACGTGGTTCAATTGAAACTTCGAAGTTACGTATATTTATGTAATGTAGCAAGACATATGTGCTGTTGTGTTATTCATGAAGTATTGTTAATTTTTCCACGGTTGGCAGAACTCTTCAAAGTCCTCTCCTCGTACTTCTTTCGGACGCAGTCAGTTCCCTGGTGACGAGCATAGTCATGGTCTTGAAACTTTGGTTTACTCGCCATTGAACCACATGACGCGGTTGCTAGCCTGAAATGTTATTGACTCTTCTAACTTGCGTGAAACCTGGTTGTAACACAGTTTAAAATGTATCAAATACATTAAAATGTAATTAGTTGCTTACGTTTTGCTTCTCCACCATTCCAAAAACGTTCGGGACTGTCAGTAAATAATTGCACATCTTCTTTCACAGAATTAACAAAACTTTGGGAGAGTATCAAAGTATCTGAGTTTGTTACTAACAACGGTTTCAATCGCTAAGGTTATGTTGGGGTCGGTGATAGGTGCATGAGTATGGAGCATTGGTGGAGACAGGGAGAAGCCTACATGCTAGAAGAAAACCCGTCCCAGTGTCACTTTGTTCATCAGAAACCCCACTCAGCTCCGCGGTGACAAACCGACGACTGACGCACGGTACGGCTCCACCGTCAGGCTAACGGCTCATACTACGTACTACAGGCATGATAACCAACAGAAGAGATGTAGAGTACATCACGTTGATTAAAACAAATACAGTAGAACGTCAATCATCTGAACTACCATCGGTAAAAATGGACTTTGCAATTACTGGTTACTATTCTAGCTGTGTAAAACAATTGAGTTCCAGATCAATTTAGGAGGCATCATTATTTCAATATTCGCTGGTTATCGTTGACAAACTATTTCCTAATTCAATTATTTGATGATGATATTTCGTATTTAAAAATACTAAATGCTTAAAGATATAACCTTGTGTACATTAATTCAGTTGCGATTACACTTTGATTTCAGGTTTCCGCCGCGATGTTGATGAGATCTGTGCTCTTCTGGGGTATTACGCGGCGTCGTGTGGTAATTGTTTACTGACGTTTCGGGCGGACTCTTGACCATTCAAGATGGGACCGACACGTCCCGAAACGTTGGTAAACAATTACCACGACGCCGCGTAATATCCCAGAAGAGCGTGATTACACTTTGTTTGGTATAAATTGGGTATTCTCATGCATGTTTCATTATCCGAACAATCTGATTAACTGAACTTCCCCGGTCCCAATTAGTTCGGATAATCGACGTTCTACTGTACCATCTTGCTGCACGTTTCCCCGTGTAAAGAGTTTGTTTTCCTTCACATACACAAATTGGGTTGAATCATGATGCGGTTGGGCGATTCCTTGGTTGTCTGTCGACATTTGGTGTGGGTACTTATACGTATGGCGGAGGTACCTCTCGTTTACATATGCAGACACTGGCTTCGTATCTCACCCAGAGCACCTGCTTAGGTGTCGCAGTACTCATTTTCCTTTCACATAAGTGTCGAGATGTAACTTTAAATAGGGCAGAGCTGTTCGGTCCCGCGTTATTCCCAATTTATCGAGCACCATTACCCACTTATTTATGGGGTGTTTTGCGAAGTTCTCTGTATAGATTTGACGTCGAATGGTAGAATGATTGGTGAACGGTGAACTCTAAAGGCTTTGGAATGAAAAGGTCATGGTGTAATTCAGGTACCTACAAATTTTCCAAAATTCTAGGAGCCACCTTAAAATTCTGTGCGCCGGAAGGCCGATATGAAGGAAACTCCACGCCGGGGATCCAACAATATTATTAGGTGCCACCGTAAATTTAGTCGCCTGGCCGAACTGTCATCCGGTATTTGTGCACTGCTGGTCTGACTGGGGTACCTACCGCCCTGCATTTGCCTGGAGGCAGTGCAGAAAACGCGAGGAATATTTCATTGTAGTAACCGTGTTCCGGTCGACTTTAGAAATATGCACTTCATGAGTACTCTTCAGAAGCGTTACTCCTTAAAAGCCAATTTGTTGGCGCATTAGCCTATCCTGGCCGATCCCAGTGGCCGCGCGGTCTAAGGGGCGGGTCTGCGGCCGCTCGCTTGCTTGGATTATGGGTTCGAATCCCGCCTGGGGTATAGATGTCTCTTGTGAGTGTTGTGTTGTCAGGTAGAAGTCTCTGCGTCAGGCTGATCACTCGTCCAGAGGAGTCCTATTGAGTGCGGTGTGTCACAGTGTGATCGTGAAGCCTCGATAATGAGGAGGCCCTGGCCCACTGGGGGATGTTGCGCTATAAAAAAAATTAGCCTATGCTGACACTGTATTCTAAGATAATCACTGCAGTTGATACAAAGTATGAGGCCGTAGCATGCGTACAGTCAACCAATCAGTGACGAATTACTGTAGATATTTTCTCTTAAAAACCGTCCACATCGGCTCTGGGACCGGATGTGAAGTTGAGAACTCGCCCACATATAGTGCCGAGGTTAGAAATGACTGGATTTGGCGTGCATTGGGACAAATTAACGTTTTATCTTTTCCACCAGACTTGGAGGTTGAAGTGTTGGTATCAGTGCTTCCTGTATTCGGGAGGTCGCGGTTCCAAATCTCGGTGCGGAGACGAGATATCTGGACTGAAGTGTATGTGAGTGCCATTATGACCTCGTGGCAAGTCTCGGTGTAGCACCGTAAACAGGCAGCGTCGTTTTCCTTCTGCACTCATTTCAAGTTGATCAGTCACACTTCTACTCCCCCGCGCTGTAAGACTCATGACGTTGAAAAAACGACATTAACCTTTTAAAGCCTAGCGGTAACTTTACGTACCGCCAGGTTTAACATTAAAAAATTCTACGTGGTGCCCACATTGCGTTTATGTGTTTTGTACGGATCTCAGAACAAACAGCAACTTTTGCCTTATAAAACATTAAGAGACTGGTTTTTATAACCGAAGTGGAGAGTGTTTACAGCGCGGTACGCACTGAGTCCTTATATAAAACAGACATGCTTCGTCTTTGAAGGGTTAAGGAATATGTTAGCCTTCCAATGCACCATACATAATTTACTGTTATCCCACGTACTTCTAACACTGCAGTTGGCACGGCGTTATTAAATATGATAGACTGTACGAAGACAAAAAGTGGTCTCGGAATTTCTTCAGTACGCTGCTGAAATGTGTAAGCTGGCTGTTTCTGCCACGGGTAAATTACCGTATTACTTCGAATTTAAGACGCACCTTTCTTTTTTTACATTTTTCCAAATTGAAAATTAGGGTTGCTTCTTTAATTCCAGACAGTTTTCACTCTTGGAAAGTCTAAAAAACATAAATTTCCTTGCCGAACAAGTGACCTCGCTAAAAGACTAGTAAATTTAGGGACAGTATATTTGCTTGCAGGAATTTGGTTCCTGAAAATCCCCTTTTAAAAGTGAGGCCAGTCTCAAATTTAGGGGGTTTTAAGTTCGAAGTAATACGGTATATTGCATAAGGACTCCAAACCCTGTGACAAATGTTATTCATAATTGTACGGTTTTACGAGATGTGACGTGACGCCTTTCAGTTTTGTAAGTAGACCACGTTTCGGAAGAACTTGCTGCCTCTATTTTCAGGGTAGAACCCCACATTTTTCTGCCGTGAAAATTTGCCGCAGGAGGTTCTTCTGAATCGTTGGTACCTGTATACCAGACTAAACGGTGTCACATCACAGAACAGCATAGTGATATACCGCTGTAAGAATATCTAGTCTCACATATCATTACAGATCCATATTTTATTGTATACATTCACTGTAGGTTACATTTTGAGGTTTGCATTTTAGCAACAAAACTACTGGAATAAACAGGGGGTGACAATAAATCATGGATACGCTGAGCGCGTTATTGTTAAAGCTTATGGTTGGAAGAACGCCATATGAATTATTTGTAAATAGTTCTCGTTTATATCACTGGCACACGTCGCTTGTGGACCCTACCTCCAGTTCGTTATCCCAAAAGCGATGTTAGTGAGTGCATAAAATTACTTTGCCTTCTGTAGTCTCTGAGAAGTGTGCATTATTTTGATTGGAAGGTTCAGGGTCTGGCTACAACTACGTCCGTAATAAAAGCATGAAGTAAACAATGTAGGTTAACGATATTTAATTTCGTAACGGGCTTTTTTTATGATGTGCAAGAACAAACATCTTGAACATTACTCACAGAGACACATCAGCTGCTTGTGGCCTGTCATGCTGTTCACATAGCAGCAGTCGTGTATATAATTTGCGTTCGTAACGCGTTTAAAACAGGTCGTAATTTGAGATCTTGTGCGTTCTGGGATGTTACGCGGCGTATATTGGCAGTTATTTACCGACGTTTCGGGACAACCTGTCGGTCCCCCCTTGAAGATGGGACAGATAGATTGTTTCGAAATGTCGGTAAACAAGTACAAATATACGCCGCGTAACGTCCCAAAAGACCGGAGATCTCATTTACGTCGCGGCGGTAGCCTGAAGTCTCGCAAGTTGTGATTTATTCACCATTATGCTTATACGGTCGTTAGTATAGGGTGTTTTTTTCTGCTTGACCCACAAGCGCCGGCCCAACGCTCCGCTCGGCGCTGTGCCAGTGTTGCATCGTACGCCGCATGTCGGGGAGGTTTTTAACAGTCGATGACGGCAGCCGGACAAACGGTCGCAGTGATAATAGGCTAACCTTCAGAAAGTCTAATAAAAGCTCACTAGAGCGTTGGGCTGGTGCTTATCGGTCAAGTAGGAAAAGAAACACCCTATGTAGACTATAACTCCCGGTACTGACAATCTAAGAAGTCATGAAATATGGGACAAAACGAAGTGACATTTTGGGATTCTCGCGGCGGTGACTGTGAAGTCTGTTGTCTTGGTGGATGTGACGCCGTACAGTCTGGTAACTGTACCGAGTTGCCAGAGTATCCTGCTGGCCACCCATCAGGTTAGGGTTTCGAAGGAACATGATGCCTCCAGCTTCAAGGTGAGGCCAGCACGTTCCTTCGAAAGTTTGGTACCCAGTTACCAAATTATACGGCGTTACATCTCAGAAGATAGTAGTGTTAATAGTCGCAACTAGTTCGAGATTTAAAATTCGCGGTGTCGTGTTTCTAAATCACAGCGTATTCATTCTATACATACTGTAGCCTATAATGTCCTATTAGGCGGACGGTATAGCGACTCGCTACGGACTGGAAGGTCCGGGGATCGAATCACGGTGCAGGCGAGATTTTCCGTGCCGGTCAAGACCGGCCCCGAGGCCCATCCAGCTGTCCTGTATAAGGGATACTGGATATTTCCCGGGGTTACAGTGGCCGGGGCGTGATGCTGACCACCCACCTCCATCCAGCGCCGAGTTTATGATGGGGTTGAAACTATACTCCGTCTCCCCTCCGTCCCTGCATTGGTATGTCATGGGGTAACCTTTGCTTTATAATGTATTGTTACGGGAAATTGTTCAGTAAATTCAGTATTTCTTTTGTCTGTGAATGAATTTATGTTTTAAAAATATGTTTTTTAATTTTATTGTTTCAGTGTCTTTTGGGATTTGTATTGTGCAGCGCCAGAGAGGAGGGACACGTGCGAACACTCGAGTGAGGCGAAAGCCTTCCACGACTACGTAAGTATTTTCTTACTGCACTGACCTTTTGTGCATTTTTTGTTATAAAGATGTAGAAACGTTTGTTTTGTGTGTAGAGTAAAATTGTCCCTTAATTAAGTGCAATGCAATGAAGACGTATGGGGATGTGGAGGGAGACCTAACGATTTTTTTAACCCTGATACTAAAACGGACGTGAGTGGTGAACTTCACACCCCGGTCGCTGTGCGTCCCTGTGTCGGCCGGCCTAAAGAGTCGTATAGTTTAGTGCCGTGCTATACATGCACCGAAATATGTGTCTTGAAGCTTTCGCGGCGACACAGTTCAGTAAAATCTTCTGGGGCAGACAGCCACGTCAAAGTGTAAGGTTCTTCCAATGTTTCAGGGACTGATTCTGTCGCCATCTTCAGGGTGATAGTGATGGCTCGCATTCCAACCCGAGCCCAAGCCGGATGCAGGTGTATGCAGGGCTGTGGAGTCGGAGTCGAAGTCATGGAGTCGGAAGGGATTTTAGGTGGAATCTTAGTCGGTAAAAATGTACCGACTCCGACTCCGACCTCAGCCTAAAATGTTATCTAGATACTCCAACTCCACAGCCCTGATAGCTACAATGACCACTAGACTTGTACTTAAATATAAGTTATAAGTCTAAAAAGTAGCTTGATAATTTACGTAGTGGTGATGAAATGTCTTGTAGGTTTACCATTATTAATACATATTGAGCTTTTATGAAGGAGTCGGAGTCGGAATTTTAAAAATCGAGGAGTCGGAGTCGGAGCTTCTGTGTACCGACTGCACAGCCGTGGGTGTATACACTGCACAGTACAGCTCCAAGCTATCAGTTGCACCCTGAATTTGGGGACAGAGTCAGTCCCTGAAACGTTGTAAAAATTTCACACTTTGACGCGGCTGTTTGCTCGAGAAGATCTTATTGCATGGGCCGAAATTCGCATTCATTGGTGGAACTACCTGTTGTCCACGAAACCTCCATCCTTTATTCACAAGTGTGCAAAATCCGTTGGAATTTTCTAGTGGCAACTGATTATTACTGTACTTCCAAGTCCGTATTCATCGACAGGGTTATGTGCCTGCTTTCCAGCTCGACCACTTGTCTCTGCAATATGCACTGTACGTTTGCACAAGTGATAGTGCACATTTTGGTTTTCATAGTGTCCAAGTGGTTTCTATAAGTTGGGCGACTCTGAATGGAAGGAAAGGTGGCCAACATGGACGACAGCTTTCATTGTACATTGTTGACAGTGACACGTGTACGTTAACAGTACCAAAGGAATGCATTTTTGAGTTTCCATGACAACAGTGATTACGCTAATGTACCATAATGTTACGTTATACGTACATTGCTTCCCTAGTTATAATATCATTTGGATTTCGATATTCTTGGAATTGAATCCATAAACTGACATAATAGATCAGGGCTTGAAACTCCCGGGTAGATGGAAGTGCCTACCTTGGTCAGTAAACTGTTTACTAGGGGGCCGGAAGTGTCAGATGTATTCACAACATCCAGCAGGCAGATTTCTTTAAATACGTTGTCGAATTTTATCAAATCACAGTTATGGCATACTTTTGTCAGCGGCCTCCAGATCGCATTTTTGGAACGCTGCTTCTCAGCTGTGGATATTGCTTTTAGTCCTTGCTGATAGTGTAGGACTAGATTATTCGTTTGTCTTATCGACATGGTTTCTGCTACAGCAGCAAACGACCACTTCCGGACAGCGTATGCTGATAATTTCATCCTCATTAACACGCAGTGGGGGAGGCCAGCAAACACTTCCAGCTGCCTGTTATTCTTAATAAGCCAGTGAATGTCAAAGTAATAAGTTGTGAATGGTCCATTGATTTTGTGCCTTTATAGGCGCGTTCGCCTAAGTTGCGAAGGGCGTCATGTCCGTCCGTCCGCACGTATCGGCGCGGCTCCCAGTGCATAGATTTCCGTGAAATTTGATGTTGGCTATTTTCAAATGTGTCGAGACGATTCAAATTTGATTAAAATCAGACGTTTCGGGCACTTTACATGACGACTTAAGTAACGGTTTGTTGTTGCCGGCGACATAAGTTCGTCATAAAAACACTGTTGTGAAGCACTGTGTTTTTTATATTGTTGCCAGTGACATGCAAGTGAACAGTACACAGTGTTACGTTATACGTACGCTGTCTTGTTTCTTTGGTGTGGATGTGCACTGTGACGTATTAGGAAAAAACAATTTGTGTGCGATTTGTTTACACTACATTTCATTTATACGCCAACGGCATAGCGTAGAATACTAACCGTCCACACGTAATGTGTTTGAGTTCCTGCGATAGAAGTTTTTACGCTGAGTTGGGAACCTGAGACAGCCCACATTTGGTTCGATCCCAAGAACAGACGCTGCTGTGATAAGAAGCTAACTAGCGTTTCGGCATGTTGTTCTAGTTGATGCATATGAGGCGTGTGATTAGGGCCGTTGAACACCATGCATATCCTTGTTTTAATTAATTTGTGTTTAAATTTTATACGTAGCATATTCCATAAGCTAGGGTGGAAATATCGGACAGAGCTGACGGCAAGGCGCGTCTGTGGCAGATATCGTGACTCCGAAAGACCGGGGAAGATTAAGTAGGCCTCTGCTGGTGGGAACCTTATGCAAATTTTCGGCTGTAGAAATTTAGAGAGAGAAACTATTTAGACAAGGATAAATGTTGGAACAACTAATAGAATTCAGACTAATTTCTTCCCTGAAATAACATCCGATTTCGGCGCTTTGGAACAATCAATCAGACTGGTTATTCGTGGCTCTGAATATGGTGTGTGATTTTTGGGGGGAATGTCGAAAGATGTCTGTTCTGGAATGCCAGGGACACCTGGCTCTTCGTTTTCATAACAAATACACGTGAGTTTATTTGCACTCTCGTAACACATTAACTCGCCAGACTGCAGGTGCGGGGTACCGCTTGTCGAATTATAACAGAGCCAACCTATAAAGTGACGTACATCTCTCTGGCGATGTGTCTTCTCGGTGCGAACACGCCCTGGAGTCGCAACCTTCCCTTCCCCATAAATATTCATGAAAGAAAGAGATACTTTTGCTCTTGAGCTACAACGTGTGTGTGCGGGAACAAGCGTAGGCTGCAATCGTGGTGGCACTGCTGTTTTGAGAGACGAGAAGATACTGGGAGGAGAGGGAATAGGTAAGGTAAATGAGGCAAATTTTACCTTAGAACAGGCAGTGAAGGCCCAGACAGGGAGTAGGGCTATAGCTCTACTCTTTCTTTAACCTCGGCGCTAGGTAGCGGTGGATGGTTAACGCAACGACTCGGCCACAGGGACTTCTGCATTCAATGAACGATGGGAATTTACTAAATGTGGACAGAATCCGACTCATTATTAACCCTTTAAAGACGAAGCGTATCTGTTTTATATAACGACTCAGTCCGTACCGCGCTGTAAACACTCCACTTCGGTTATAAAAACCAGTCTCTCAATGTTTTATAAGGCAAAAGTTGCTGTTTGTTCTGAGATCCGTACAAAACACATAAACGCAATGTGGGCACCACGTAGAATTTTTTAATGTTAAACCTGGTGCTATGTAAAGTTACCGCTAGGCTTTAAAAGGTTAATCGTCACTTGACAAGGACAGCCTGGAACGACACCGTTATTTTTCTGTTAATGAGGGGACCGCTGTGTCCTATAACCTGGCACTCATTGAATGCTGTGTATCATCATCAGTTAGTAAGGAATCGTCAGAAGTAATGTACCTAATGACTACAAGGAGCCGACTGAATCGTTAGAACACAAACGTTCCGCAGACAAAAGCGATTTATCTTGGAATGGAATTTCTGTGTAGAACTTTGTGGAAGTATTCTTTGTGGAAGTTTCAAGGTGTCTGCGAACCGAAAGTTTCTTGCTGAATAAGAGCAGGATCTCTCACAGTTTAGGGAACAGGTTTTGAGTTTCGAATAATTCTCTGATTTGTACTTGTACCGCGTTCAGTGTTTAAAATAAACCCAAAAACCCAGGGTTTCTGGGACAGGCTCAGCCCCCACCCTCAGCCACATGTCCTACTAGCTTACTCATGGGGGCCAACTGATCTGTCCCTTACACTTTGAAGATGTGGACAGGTCATGTCACCGAAACACTGTGTTCTTAGTGCTTGTTTTAAACACTGGACGCTGGACAAGTGCAACAAATGAAGGTCTCCATACTGACGTACCATCGTCAGATTCCTTTAGACCAGTATTGGTGTTACGTGTAGTTATCCTCAGTAGACACAACTGTCGTTCAGGGATAAACCTGAAGGGAAGAGGCCACATGGAAGACCTAGGATTAGGTGGGAGGTAATATTAAAATGGATCATAGGGTGTGAGAATATGAACTGGGTTGATATGACTCACGGTACCTCCACTGATGGGCTGTTGTGACCGCTGTAACCATTCAGGGATGAGAATACCCTGAGTAGCTGAACAACTGTTAGCTTCTGAAGAAGTACTACCCCATGCGTTGAAAATCGCGAAAGGTAAACTATTTTTGCACTCTTGGTTTGTGTCGGGATGCCGATTATTCTGTCTTTCTAAGAATACCTGTGGAGGAGTTCAAATCATGAAGAAATTCCTAAGAGAGGCATCTTTGTAACAATCCATCGATGAGTTAGTGAAAAAATTTTCCATCTTTTATGGAACCTGAAAAAATCCATTACGGTAGCCGAAGGAACCTGCTACAGAGAAGTCATCCCCAGACATGGACTGCGTTATCTTAAAAGATTAATTTTAATTTTATCCTCCCATCTGTGCTTAGGTCCTGGTATGCAGTTGTCTTCGCCTTTCGTGTTTTACCAGCGTGCTAAATGCCCCTCCCATCCCATCCGCCTTTATGTGATTATCATAATAACTTGCGGTGAAGGATAACAATTTGGAAGCTCAACATCAATTTTCGCCATCCTCTTCCAGGTTTGTCTTCTGGATCCAAATATTGCACATAACCCCGTGTTCTTAAAGGGCCTCAGTTTAGGGCTTTAATATGAGAGAGGAATGTTCAACCTACACCAAAGAACAGGTAAAAGTTTTGAAGGAGTAGGTGGCAAGGCATCTGTACCCGAATTTAGACTGTTTTAAAACTGGGCCGAATGTTTTATGATGAACCGTGATTGGGAACGTAAGTATTTGAAGCACGTGTAATTAGTGCAGCGAAATTCAGTGTCTTGTCTGTTTTCGGTGTACTTGACATAAGACCGTAAATCGTTTCTTATTTGGCTTCTTGGTTCGACTCTGGTGCGCAGTGTTGCACATGTCATTCAACTTGGGGTCTGTCCAACTGTGGTGAATAGCAGTGGTAAAGGTGGCCTAATCGTGAATCTGATCTACTTGTAATGCTGAAATCTGGTTGGCGTACGCACCAAACGCAAGTGGACGTGTTGATTCAGTTGTGAGAGATTTCAGGTACTCGCGGTCGGGTGTGACACCGTGAATTGTAGAAATTTACCGACATTTTGGAAAAACATACGCCTTTCGTGTGTACATTTTATTCCGTGGCGCAGCAGCCCTAGCGGGCCAGGGCCCCCTCATTATCGAGGCTCCACGATCACACTCAGACACATCACACTCGGTAGGAATCGCCTGGACGAGTGATCAGTCATGCGCAGAGACCTCTACCTGACAACACACAACACTCACTAGAGACAGACATCCATGCCCCCGGCGGGATTCCAACCCGAATTCCCAGCAAGTGAGCGGCCGCAGACCCACACTTGAGACCGCACGGCCACTGGGATTGGCTCCATCTTTACCATACACCCTGAAAATGGAGACTGTACGTTTCTCCGAAACGTCAGTAGATTTTGACCCGGTTACACGGTGTCATATTCCAGCAGAATGTGAACACCGGAAACTGATTTCTGTATTATTGACTTCAGGATGAAGATTTCTAGCGTTCTTCACCTTATTTCACTAACTGTTGGAGCTGATAAATCAGTTATGACCTGTATTGTGTTCGCTGATGATTTGTACCCCTCACGACATATTGTTAGGGCCATCAAAGCTAGGCAGGTGTTTCAGCGGGGCATGTGTCACGCGTGATACAGAATAAAAATGCGTACAGGGTTTTGCTGGGAAAACACGAAGGAAAAAATACCACTAGGAAGACTAAGCTTGGATGCGGGAGTAATATTAAAACGGATCTTTCTGAAATAGCATGGGAGGATGTGACCTGGGTTCACTTTGCTTAGGATATGGACCAATGATTGGCCTACGGTAATGAACATTCGGGTTCCCTAAAATACTGGGAATTCATGGATTGGGTCAACAACTCGTAGTTTTTCAAGAGGGGCCCTGATCCACAGAACTGGTGAGTTCGTGTAGTTGGGGTTCGTTGAACTTCAGCAGTTTTGTTTGGTACGCGAGACTCCTTGTTTCCGCTAGAGTTCTTTGCTCCTGATTGCTTTGCCGTTACTAACGCACCTGTTGGACTTGCAAGGAGATGCAGTAGGAGTGACCTGTACACTACTGTACTCAGATACGCGAATTGTTACCGCGGACTTCGATCCGTAGGACTGTGACATTCTTATTACGGGTTGTGTGTTCACCTAAATGCGTTCTGGGGTAGGATCTCTCTAGATCCGTGGGTCTTGAAACTTCTTTTGCCCATGACAGAGCATTCCTTGTTGCGAGAAATCGCAGCACTGAACGTTTAAGTTGGTAACACTGCGGGAGAGTTGAAGCCTCGAGCATGCTAGATGCGGTGGAGGATTAGTTTGCGAGTATTATACTTACTAAATACTACGCGTATGTAAGTAAAATTTATTTTAAATAAATTTATATAGCTTCGTTTATCGGCAGTAATATAATATGCAAATTTTGCGACACACCTTTGGGAACTACCGCTCCATGTCGTTGGTACTTATATACTGTGTTCGATGAAACCCTGGGGTTCTACAAGCACGTTTCTTTTATAATGACACTGGTAAATGTAATTTTTTTTTGGCTAGACAGCCGTAGTGGGCGTAGGTCTCCATGAGATTCATCGATCGCACTCAGACACGCCACACTCGGTAGGACTCCTCTGGACGAGTGATAGGCCAGTTGCAGAGACCTCTACCTGACAGCACACAGACACTCACATGAAACAGACATCCATGCACGCGGGGATTCGAACCCGCAATCCCAGGAAGCGAGCGGCCGCCGATTCACGCCTTAGCCTTCGCGGCCATGGAAATTTTGTTAATCTTTAGTTGTTTTGTATGTATAGTTGGCACTGGGTTTATTTCAGTGTTAAAAACTGTCTGTTGATAAATATGCATAAATATTTTGTGGCTCTAATTAAATATCTGATGTTATAAAACGTTTAATTTCAACTTTGCTCCCAGAGAGGTCACGTTGACTCTACAGAAAGTTCAGCAACAGAGCAGGCTTAAGCAAATGGGGTGCACAGATATTAAAGGGCCTGACGATCACTGCTCTGGATTATGATACCAGTGTGCTAGAGTCTGAGATGGGCCAGTTATGTTACCCAGCGACCGGGGTTCTGTTCTAACAGGGAACTGGGAAATTCTAAAAGGCTTTGACGATGGTGTATAATATTGTGTGGTGATGGGTTTATGGACTAAATCCATCGTCCGAAGGGTAAAATATCTAAAATATTAAAAAATTAAAATCACGACGTTTCGGAATCTGGCTCTGCTTCCGTCCTCAGGTGAATGGAGGGGGAGAAGAGAAGAACACCTATTCTGTTGGGTCCGTTAGACATAGTAGGTGTTCTTCTCTTCTCCCCCTCCGTTCACCTGAGGACGGAAGCAGAGCCAACTTCCGAAACGCTGTGATTTTAATTTTTTTACTATTTGTAATATTTTACTCTTCGGACGATGGATGAAGTCCATAAAAACATCACCACACAGGGAACTGGAATGTTACTGTTTACATAGTAACGTATAAGTTGCATGGTGGGCTCCTTCACCGGAGGTAAAAGCCGAGCGGATACGTTCCTGACCACTGACGTAATATACAGGGCGTTTTCTGTATTACCCTTATAAAATCATAATGGCGCAGTGCGTAGTACATCTGCAGCTCTAGCATTCAGTTGTCTGTTAGCAAACTCGATGCAGTGACACTCTGAGCATGGTTTTATGAGCAATTTGTGCACCGAGAAGAGGGAACAGCCAGCAAAAGGTGCAGTAATGAATTGTGTAAACTTAACAGCGACCCGGACGTGAAGATTGTAAATGCGGGTCCACAGAAATGGGCTGGATGCCCAGCTACAGCGGGCCAGTGGTGGACTACCGAAAATATTCATTTTTGGTATGCCGGGGGGAACACTAGGGCTAGGTCAGTGGTTCACAACCTCAGGTCGCGACCTCTATCAGGGTGGGGAGTGGGGTCTGACGGAGGGTCGCGGGAGGGTCTTATGGAGAACTCGATAATTATGAAAAAAAAAAAAATAAAAATTTTTACCTGAATACATGTATCAGTTATTTAAGTAAATAGTTATTACTTGCACGTTTGTGAATTAAATATTGTCCCAAAAATATTGGGACAATAATTCGATATTTTTAATAAGTGGCAATGTTATGTTGTATTCGAAAAAAGGCATTTGTATTAGTTCATTCATAGTAAATGTCACTGACTGTTAACGTTTGCAAGGTAGGGCCGCGGGTCACATACCATTTGCTACTTTAGGGTCACGCACATGAAAGGTTGGGAACCGCTGGGCTACGTCAGACCGAAATCCAGGCGGATTGGTAGTACAGAGCAGTGGTTACCAATTTTGACCGTGGACCGTTCGGGGGACGTGGTGGTTATTCCGCGGGGTCTTCTGTAAACTAAGTAATGTCTGGTCCGTGCAATATTGTTTTCAGCATGTTTGTGTTTGTTGTTATTAATAAAATGTGGACCCATTTACAAGGGTTACTGAGGTCAGAACACACAGTTTTTCGTCATTATGTATTTTCTCAGTTAATGCAGCCTGCAGAGGTCCGGGTTCGATCCCACGACAATCTATGTGGGATTTCTCGAGGACAACGTGGCACTGGGACTTGTGTTTTTCCGACTGCTTTAGTCAGTCTACCACTGCTTCATATCATTCATTAGCATCGCCGAAGCTGTATAGTGTTAGCAGTTGACAGCGTCGTTAACCTTTTAAAGCCTAGCGGTAACTTTACATACCACCAGGTTTCACATTAAAAAATTCTACGTGGTGCCCACATTTCGTTTATGTTTTTTGTACGGATCTCAGAACAAACAGCAACTTTTGCCTTATAACACATTAAGAGATTGATTTTTATAACGGAAGTGGAGAGTGTTTACAGCGCGGTACGCACTGAGTCCTTATATAAAACAGATACGCTTCGTCTTTAAAGGGTTAAATACCACACTTGTAACTTTACAGACCGTATAGTGGTGCCTATAGGAGAGTACTGGCATGCGGGGGTCCGCGTCATTTGTATACATAAGAAAGGGTCCTCAGACTGGAACGACTGGTATTTAGAAAATGTTAAAAACTACGGAAGGTCAATGTGTAGCGGCCGAAAGCGTTTGGGTCGGAATTCAGGAGGCCAGCAGTAGAGGAGGTCAAGACTGTACAGCGTTATGCAAGCTGGAAGAAGAGTTTTGTGTTTTTGTTTAGGCAGCCTGTAATGTAGACAAGAGTCGTTACACATAATCCCTACCAGTCCGCAACTTGCAGTCTTCGTACGCCATCTTATGACAACTAGCCATATCAGTTTTAAATGGTCCATAACCGTGCATTGAACAGTTAGATATGGTAACTAAAACCAACAAATGTACACAAGTAATTTTAATCTTTAATATTTTACATGTGCAATGGTTCACATAACTTTTGTAACATCTCAGTGTATTTATTCTTTGTAACGTACCTCCCTGAGGATGGTCACATAAGTGGCCGAAACATGTAGGAATTATTACAACGTTTATATTATATTATCATAAACTTGTGTTCATTTGTTTGTTTTAGTCACCATATCTAACTAGCCAAATATTCTGTACTGAACACGTACTGTGAAAGAAGTCGTCCCATTGCTAGTGTTGATTCCGTGTATGGTAGACCGAATTTCTGTCCTAAAGTCAGGAATGGAAGAAGAACATTTATTATCGACACGTGTGTGTAAAAACCATATCTTATTCTTACAGTAAGTCACATACGTGAAGCAGCACCCAGTAGCTTTAATCCAAATTTAAAGAGAGTTGCACAGCAGTATGAAGATTTTTTTTTAATTCCTGTGTAAGCATTTCCCATGCCATACACCCGGCTTTTCGTCCGTGCTACTCGGTGAATTAATTTTTCAGAGTAGCCCCTTGTATTGCTTTAATAGTGTCACTCATTCGTGTAAAGAACTGGAGGTTCATGGAGGACATTGATTTTTTTAATCAGTTAACTTTTTCGTTAGTTAGACCAGCTACGCTGCGATCTGTTTTCGGTGCAGTCGTAACAAAAATGCGCCATGCGTAATGGCTTCGCCATGTCTCTGCATCTGTCCGTCCGCATGTAACAATCCTACAACCCCTGAACGGATTTTCATGAAATTTGATAATGGCGAGTTTTAAAAAATTTTGGCGACATATTCTTGTTGTAATCAAGGCCATATACAACAACAACGTAGACCACGTGAAAAGCTACGTGCGGTCCAGTGTTTATCTTGAACGTAGTTTGCTAACTATTTATCGGAGCGGAAAACGTGTTGAAGGAAATTTGTAGAGGGAAATGCAGTACACGTCTAACGACCAGTACACTTTTGCCGTTAAGTCTTGCGGTTTTCAGGATGATAAACTTCAGGGCGAAACGCGCCAGAACTGTTACCACATTTCGTGACTTGCTATGTGTGTACCGTGTGGTCGGTATAATTCTGTACTGTATGTACCAACAATCTTACACTATATATGTCATATGTATACCGTCTGCTCAGGATTTTTATGTGTCGTTATTTACCAACAATCTTACACTTTATACCTTATGGTCATTATACTTCTGTATTGTATTTACCAACAACCTTACACTTTATGTAGGTATACCATGCGGTCGGTGTACTTCCGTATTGTGTGTGTACCAGCAACCTTACACTTTGTATGTGCATATCGCAGGGTTGCACAAATCCTTTGCGCCATGCTTCCGTGGCGATTAAATTTTGGCGCCTAATGTTTGTTGGTTCTCAGTATGTAATTTACTACATGTCACCGTCTGGCGCCTAGAATTTTGAGGGGGCTTCTAGATCTTTGGAAAACTTACTATGGTCAGTATAGTTCTGTATTGTATTTACTAGCAGCCTTACACTTGTTAAGGTCCTGTTTATTTATATACGTGTTTCGATGCTAACTTAATTTCTCATTGTCATCTGTTCTAATACGTGGTTAGTTGTACATGTGTCTCATATACACGTACATTACTGTTTAACATTTGAAATACTCTGGTACCATTATATATTTGCTCTAGCAGTCATCGCTATTTGATCACATCGAGCAAAACTTTTTAAAAATTAAAATTCTAATGTTACAGTAAATATGTAATAGTTTTCTAGCTTCACGTTATAGCAACTTTGGATAGACATTAAAAATCTAAGTGCTTATCGTAATACAGTTGAAATGGATTGCAACGTCATGGAAGTGAATATTTTGTGTCGTTGTAAACGAGTGTTGTTCTGACTGAAGAGTTTAATATTATGGCTAACAGTAAGAAATGGTGTCACACAATATCTGACGCTATAGACAAGGTGCCGCATAAACCGATTTCGTTGTAACTGGCCTCGCCTGTGTTTTAAATGTTACACAGTAATGTATGACTGTCAGGCACATGCAGAACTAACCATGTAACAGCATGGGTGACACTCAGGATGATGGCAGCCCTTCCGCATCGAATCGCATAATTCAATATATAGGACATGAAAAGTGTAAGGTTGTTGGTAAATGCAGTATACCTCACTTGTTTGCGTTGGTAGGAAGTGTTAGCAAAGCATCATGCGATGAACTACAGAGCTCTAATTTGGGACCATGCCGATCGCAGTGGCCGCCCCTGGGCCTTCGGCCGCTCGTTTGTTGGGATCGTGAGTTCGAGTCCCACAGGGGGCATAGATGTCTGTCTCTTCTGGGTGTTGTGTGTTGTCAGGTAGAGGTCTCTACGACGGACTGATCACTCATCCAGGGGAGTCATACTGAGTGTGGTGTGTCTTGAGTGTGATTTAGAAACCTCCGGCCTAGGCCCCTTTTGGGCTGTTCTTGTCACAGGAAAGACAGAATCTGGGACGGCAGTCATGAACGAATGGACGAAATCAATCTACCCGCTGCATTTGAAAGCGTTATCCCTAACAACAGCGTCGAAGATAGAAGTAGTCGTTCTTTTCGACTACGAGTGCAATGAGTGCAACTGGAACACTTCATATTGCAATACACAGCGGCACGTATAATGAGTTTTACTGCGTCAGGAATGAGAGGCATTTCGAACGGGACGCAAGAAATCTTGCATGACGAGCACATTTGGAATATAGTTCCTGTGAGTTCGAAGAGCATTAAAGACTTGACCGCGAAGAACGGATCACAACACGCCAGCTGTCTGTATCGACCGCAGCTTTACCTTTGGAATAATTGAAGAATTACAGTGTCTCTCAGTGTACTTACTCTGAACGCGTTCATATACGAAGATAAACCCATCCGTATAGTGACAGCGGTCACTGAAGACTTCTGGGGTTGCGGAACCTTGCACGTCTACCAAGCTGCAGAGTACAGCGTCACATCCTAGAATAAAGCAGCCGTGTTCAATACACGATATTGTCCCTGGCGTATGAACGTAGCGCGATGTGAGGCCGTCACATTTATTTGTAACACATATCATTCGTATTTTATACCGATTTTCCAGTTGAGGTTCTCATAATGCTCCAAGTAGCTCTGCATACGTGACCACTTCGCCTTAGGCTCCTGTTTATCACACACGCCCGACACTGTATTGCACCGTGATGGCGGATTGCGGCTTGCAATCCATTCGTATGTTAGGTGGCTATGCGTTAAGTATGGAATGGACATCCCATGAAAATAAAATTACAGTAGCAATATTGTAACATCTGTTGCTGTGTGAAAATATAATTTTTTTAAAGTAATGCCTGCATTCAACGTCACAGAATACACCGGTTCCAGTCTTGTTATATTTCTTTTGGCATTCGTCAGTATACAGCTTTGAATTACGCAGTTGTGCAATAAAGACCAACATTACACAACATGATATGGGGAACAAACGTAACTGTAACACTCTTCCTACATGTTTCGACCAGACCGGGCCATCATCAGGGGGAACACGTAAAATAAAAAGTAGACATTATAGTCGAACTCAGTTATAACGTCATCGAAAGGACCGAATAAATTGTCTCGTTATAAACGAGTGTCGCTGTAAGCGAGGTGTGTGGTAAAAGTGAAGGAAAAGGGTAAGAACGAGTTAAGCATTCCCGGAAGTGCGGCTAATGTTACAGCGTAATGGCAAAGGTCACCCCATAACATGCCGTATGAGGCACAGACGGAGCAGAGGTATAGGCTATCTCTAATCATATATAACCTCGGTCCTAGCTGGAGGTGGGGGTCAACTCCACGCGCCGGCCCTTTTACCTCCGATAAACAGCCCCGGTACCCGTCGTAGAAGAGACTGGGTGGACCACTGGGCAAGTCTGAACGGATATGGAGGACAGAAAATCTATTACACCCACCGGAGTTCGATCCCCGGACCATGCAGCCTATAGGAAGTCGGTATACCATCTATCTTATCCTGACCCCAGCATAATGGCGAATTGGTAGAGAAAGTAGGAGAGGCAAGGTGTTATGCAGCGTAGTCAAATTTTGTTGTTGGATTATGCGGATTAGACAGGAAGAGCTGGTAAAAATCTGTGTAAGTGGCAGGTTGCATCCTGGGAAATGGAGGAATGGGGAGAAGTGTAGCTGTGTCCTGTTTTAATAACGGGACAGCATGGTTCCGATTGGGAATTTGGAAACTGAGAGGACTGCTGAGGGGAACAGCAAGGGGAATATGTGCCCTGTGCAGAGGGGAGGATAATACGACGCGTATAGTTTTGAGATGTGAGGGAACGCGACGATGTAACGAAAATTTCTGCATCGTAAATGGTTGAATACAAACGAGGAAGCAGCGTGTAAGAAATTAATTAGTTATAACACTCACAGGATAAGTAATTTATGTAAATTTTTGTAGAAAGTAAAATGTAAATGGGGAAACCCGTGCGAAGGAAATGGTACGAGTTGTTGAGGATGTAGTGCTGCTGTAAACAGGGATTGATAGATTATTTAACAAGTAACAGTGTAATTCATGTGAGTATTAAGGATTAACCTTTTAAAGCCTAGCGGTAACTTTACGTACCACCAGGTTTAACATTAAAAAATTCTACGTGGTGCCCACATTGCGTTTATGTGTTTTGTACGGATCTCAGAACAAACACCAACTTTTGCCTTATAAAACATTAAGAGATTGGTTTTTATAACCGAAGTGGAGAGTGTTTACAGCGCGGTACGCACTGAGTCCTTATATAAAACAGATGCGCTTCGTCTTTAAATGGTTAATTATGGAGTGTGTACTGGAGAAAATTTTAGTGTTATTTGTCGATTCGAAATACGTACGTGAGACTTAAACACATTATTATATTAATATTATTGTTAATATTGTTGTTAATGCGTATCGGGATGACTTAGAGTAGATGGGATGGTAATGCTGAAAGGGGTCATGGGCGGTATGATGTGGCCTGGATTCTTTGGCTTAGAATGTGGACCCATCATTGGGCTGGTGAGAACACGGTAATGAACATTCGGTGGAAAGTTCGGGAAATTTCTTGGGGAGGTGACTCATTATTGGCTTCTGAAAAAGGACTGTTGCCTGCAGCCAGTACGTTTTGACCGTAACCTGCTATCGCTGTTTCATATCCCGCGTGGAGTATATTCATCTGTGCTTGTTACTCCACCCACTACCACGATTCGCGGCGGAACGTTTTTTTAAATCGCAAACTTAGACAGAATATGCGAATGTTAGTGCTGAAGCGTCCATTTGAGTTCACACTTATTTGGACTTCCTCTTGAGCGAACTGTTTTGTCTAAGGCAGGTGCTGCTGCGTGGCAGACACCTTAAGCAGCTGTTGAGGGCAAATGTCAGCTGTACGTGGCCAGCGGTGTATTAACCCTTTAAAGATGAAGCGTATCTTTTATATAAGGACTCGGTGCGTACCGCGCTGTAAACACTCTGCACTTCAGTTATAAAAGCCAGTCTCTTAATGTTTTATAAGGCAAAAGTTGCTGTTTGTTCTGAGATCCGTACAAAACACATAAATGCAATGTGGGCACCACGTAGAATTTTTTATTGTTAAACCTGGTGGTACGTAAAGTTACCGCTAGGCTTTAAAAAGTTAATAATGGCGTTACACTTCAGCTAATGATGTATTAGTAAAATGGTAAAGTCCCGCTCACTCCATGAAAGTGTACAGGGGGAGTAGAAGTATAGCTCCACTCATTCTTAACCTTGGAGCTAATGCAGATAAGCGGTCGGCTTCACGCCCCGGCCGCTTTACCCTCGGAAAAGAGACCCGGTACCCATTGACTAGGAGATTCGGTAGGCTTCACAGCCGGTCTGGACGTTTTGGAGAAGAGAACAATGTCGTACTCCTACCTGGATTCGAATCCCGCATCGTAGAGTCCGTAGCCTAGTCACGATGTATTGTGACTATTGAATTTTTATGTAGTCAGACGAGCGCCTGGAATAAGAGAAAGCTTGGGATTAGCTGAAAATGTTTCATACGGGAGTACTGCTGAGAATTTGAGCCAGTGGAATACGTGCAGAAGCGAAATGGACAAAAAGAACTCTGTTATTTGTACACTTCGCTGATGTATTTTGGAAATGGATTTCGTCGCAGGTAAATTTCAACACGGAGGCTCATTTACGAGGATAATGTTTGTTGGCGCACATTGTTAACAGACGCTAGACGAGTTGAAGAGGTTACACGAAATATGAATCGCAAAGTGGAACGAACAGCTTAGGGAGAGAGGCGAGGTTGTCAGGACTGTTGCTTTAAAGGACAGTGGCCTGGAATGTGATATTTTTAGACTGGTATAAATTTGCAGACGTTTCGGAGGATTAAATCGCTTCCATCTTTAGCGTGATATAATAATAAAGGGGGAGGTGTGACAACTGTTTAGGAGGTACAGCTTTCCCAGAACTTAAGGGAATTTCGCCCAAACGCGATTTCATACGAATTTCTTGTCTTTTAGTGAAGACTAAAAATCGAATGAATTTAGTAGTAGATAGTAAGGTAAAAGTCATCCTGCAACAGGCCATGAACGCCCACAGAGGGAGTATTGGTATAGCTCTACTCCTTCTTTAACCTCGGTGCTGGATAGGGGGTGGGTGGTCAACGCCCCTTTACCCCAGGAAAGAAACGCGGTACCCATTTTACAGGAGGGTAGGTGGGCCCCAGGGCCGGTGTGGACGGGTGCGGAAAATGTCGCTCCCACCGGGACTGGATCCCCGAACCGTACCGCCCGTAGCGAGTCGCTTCTACACTGAATTCCTTCGTAACGTTTTTAAATTTTTACCAGACTACAGCCTGTAACATTCCAGACAGGCGTTATTGTTCATGGAACTGTTATGAAGAGTGGCATTCGTGAACGGCAAAGATGAACGCTTCTACTGAATTGCGTAATCTTAATAAAAATTATAGGCACTGAAGGTTTGTAATAAAGCCAGTCAGCTGCCCATCTGCAGCTTAAGCCTGGGTATACCTGTAGGTCTGATGCGGAATTTGCCTGTAAGAACTGATGCGAACACGACAGTAACTCTTAATTTTCTTTATCCCAACTGAGACCCGTTAGGTAAAGTGGGGATGATGTGTTGTTAGGCTTGCAGAATGTACCCGGAAATGCCATGCATTAGCTTCTGTCTTCGACGAAACATTAAGTAACATATGCTCCAGAGACCTACGTCACAAATAAAAGCGGAAACTTTTTCCCTAGGTTACTGTATAGTGTATGAATTTGGGTCATGACGCTTTGCTTTATGATCATCATCATCATCATCATCATCATCATCATCATCAGGTAGCTGCCATGGAGTACGGCCACTTGTTGACCCGTTCCGGTCTCAGCCAGAAGTCTCTTCATTGATCTTCCCCGGGTCCTTCTGCCTTTTGGTGTGTAGTTTTCCAGTATCCTGGCTAATCTGTTACGGGGAATTCTGTTTACATGTTTTCTGTGTGATATGTTACTGTATAACTTGGAGTAATTTTGGGGGGAATAAGAAAGGTCACGTTATAAGACGAATTCGAAATGTAATATAGGAAATATTATAAAAGAGTCTGTTTCAGTCTGTCTGTTTTTGACCACTGTCTTTACAGACCGGTGCGTGGACGTGATCACTGGCCGATAATAAAGAGCAGCGTGACAGAATTTCTGGATCCAAACTCGCAGTGCCGTCGAGACTGGAGGGGGGGGGCGCGGCCCCCGCCGGTACAAATTACCGGGGCCCGACTATGTTGCTTACGTTTTTGTCTTGCTCGGTAGTATCATTATTTATCGATTGTACAAATTAACCCTCTGAGACCAAGCCCAAGTAAATCTGCAGATGACGGTCTTTCCGATTTAGTTCAAATATTTTTAGCCGGTCCGCCCTTGCTTGGGGGGGGGGGGGGGAGCGGGAGGATTATTTTCACCGGGGCCCGAACCCGCTGTCGGCGGACCTGGAAACTTGGAAAGCAAACTCATCATTGTCGTTTCCTTAACGTTAAGGATATGGAGAAGTATGCAGAGAGGCGTAGCACAGTATAATAGTACTGCTGTGTGCAGGTGACCAGTTACTGCCCTAGCATCAGCCCCGAGGCTAGCTGGAGCTGGAGCTTAGTGCTAAAGCCATTCGACTCAGGAATGTGTTGTGTAGTTTCTTTGTTGCTTCCTCTTTTTTGTTTCTTTTTTGTTATCGTCCCGCGATGTTGTCTCCACTTCTTGCAGTCTCTGACAGTAAACTGCACCTAAGCTGAAGTGAAGGGAAGATATACTGGTCTGGTGGGCGGTCGCCTCAGCTATGCTTTCTGCAGTTATGAACATGTAATTTATTTGTGAATTTGTTATTTGTGTTCAGGCGATCTGGATCCCAAAAGGATCGGCAAAGGAGTGTGGGCGTGGGTAGAGTTCAAGTTGTTCCCTGTTCCTAGTTAAGCAGCACACCATGACGACACTTCTGGGACTGGAAGTGTCATTCCGCGGATCCTCAGCCTCGGCCCTAGACGGATATAATCGATCAGCTTCACACCCGATGCGAAGGAGCCTCGGTACCCATTGGATAGGAGACTGGGTGAGTCCCAGACCCAGTCTAGGGGGCATCAGAGAATGGAAATGTCGTAGTTCTGCCGGGAATCGAACCACAACTCGTTGATAATTCAGTCCGCAATATGAATGAAAAACTTCATACAGTTTGCGGCACTAATTGGATGTTTTGGATAGAATGGAAGATGGTCGTATTCCGAAGATGATTTTAAATACTGTATACCACTTATTCCATGGAATAGAAGGAGTGTATGTGGACACAGAATGCGATGTATCGACAATTATAATAGGGATGAAACGAGCCCATGGGCGGTAACTTTACGTACGACCAGGTTTAACATTAAAAAATTCTACGTGGTGCCCACATTGCGTTTATGTGCTTTGTACGGATCTCAGAACAAACAGCAACTTTTGCCTTATAAAACATTAAGAGACTGGTTTTTATAACCGAAGTGGAGAGTGTTTACAGCGCCGTACGCACTGAGTCCTTATATAAAACAGATACGCTTCGTCTTTAAAGGGTTAAATACGTTGAAGTCGATGATGATGGCAATGACGATGACGGCAGTGGTTGTCTTGAAAGGTGACTGTGGAAGGACTGAGAGTGATCAACTTTTCTGTGTTCCTGCAAGAGCGAATGAAAAGTATGACATCTCCAGTCCACAGACAGGAGAACTCCAGTCCGTACGCGCATGCGACATCGCAGTCCAAAGGTATATGACAACTAGTCCCTACACATCAAACAAATTCTTTAAGGCATCTTTTTCCACCTTCGAAGAACACGAAGGTTTATCACCGCTAATGTGATATAAAATGCTGTCCCTTATATATTATCTTCAAATTTGCTGATCAAATCTGTGGAGAAACGAAGAAGGAGAGCTGGAGAGAATACTAACGAATAATTTCGAAGATTTCTCTCCATCGACCTCAAGTTTTCATTCCTCACGCGCGAGCATACTAGTGGGTTTATCGTTGTCTGTAAACCGACGTGCAACGGCGAAGCAGACCCGTGTACGTATGATGCGTTGTGCGTGGAAAAGTTCAACCGCAACTATCGTATCATTAAGTTTGATGTCGCTGGCAATACTGTGCAATAGTCCTTGCTGCCCGCTTCCACATTCTTCACCGTTTATCGCATAATGACATCTAGCGTTACAGTGACATTAGTATACTTGCGAGGCCTTCGTATCTGGGGCTGTAAATCTGCAGACTTTCATGCAGTCTGTGACAAAACAATTCCTGGATTGCCCACAATCACTCCCATGGGCTGATTGTGCTGTAACAGATTTTATCTGTATGCAGGATAGTTTTGTGGCCGTATGGTGTTGAGTACAGCAAGGACCGGCTGAAAATCGTGTCCACGTTTCCAGTGTGGTTCGAACCAGAGTGTATTTGTCAGTTTCTCCAGCGCATTGCGTTAACTGTCTGTTATAGTTAGGAGAACATGCGTGCATTGGAACGTAAATTCTTAATCTGTAATTTGTATCGATCAAGTTCTGACTTGGATTCTGTAGGCGGCCTGTTCGATTCTCGGCCGGTACACCAGTTATTATGACTTCTCGTGGTATTCCTCAGTTTCACTGGAATATGGCGTTATAGTACCATAAATTGGAATACGACGGTCTCCTTCCGCATCCTTTCCAATTCATTATTCTGTCATTCTACCATTCGACACTACAGGGACTCTAATGCGAGTTAGTGCCAGACTTGTGGAATGAACGACAGATGCCGTCTGTTTGTGTGGGACGTGCAACACGTATGGGAGAGGTGATAAATGTGTACAGTGAACTGTTGCTGGAGAATCTGAAGGGAAGACCAAATACAGGGGAGGGGGGAGCTTAGGTGGTTTATGTTAAAATGAATCTTAAAGGAATGGGAGGTATCATACCATTCTCTATATAGATCAATGACTGGCTTTAGTAAATGCGATTACGAACATTCGGATTTAAGAAACGCGCTGAGTTCATTAGCTGAGCGACTGTTAGTTTCTCAGGTAGGACTGTGCTGCTTCCTTATGTACATAGGGCGGTACGAAAATAATGCCTCCTAATTTTTTGCTGAGAAACTGTAATTAAAATCATAATGAAATTTATATATATCATGGGCACGTCCTTAACAGAGTTGAGATCATTTTTCTACAAAGTCTCCATCATCATAAACACGCTTTTCCTACCTTTGCGTGAGACGCTGTACGTCAGTCGCTTAAAGCTCTTTGCTGAAATGTCGGAGCTCGTCACGTACGCTGTGTTTCAGCTCGTCGTCCTTGCGAAACTGTGTCCTCGGAGTACATCCTTCAAGAGGGGAGGAGGAGGGGGGGGAAGATGGAAGTCTGAGGGTGCTAAATCGGGATTGCAGGGAGGACGACGGCTTGATTCATCTTCTTGTGTGGCCGAACCCTTCGAATTCATAGTTTTAACTTCTTTAAGGTAGCACATATCGCCCATAATTGACTGTAGTGCCTCTCTTCAAGAATTCCACAAACAAGGTTCCTTTACTGTCCCAAAAGACGCTAGCCATGACTTTACACGCAGCAGTCTGCACCTTGAATTTGTCCTCCTTCAGCCTCCGTACAGTCCTGATTTAGCATCCTCCGAATTCCGTTTTTTGGGCCCAATGAAGGATGCACTCCGAGGACGCCGTTTTGCTGCGACGATGAACCCGAAACACAGCGTGCGTGTAGAGCTCCAACGACACAGCAAAGAGTGTTACGTGACCGGCGTACAGCGTCTCACGTAAAGGTGAGAAAAGTGCGTAAATAATGAAGGGGACTTTGTGGGAAAATAATATCAACTTTGTAAAGGATGTACCCATGATATGGGGGCCGCGGTGGCGCAGTTGGTTGAGGCACTGTGCTACAAACCGGCAGGTCGCGGGTTCGATTCCCGATGGTGTCAGTGGAATTTTTCATTGGCATAATCCTGTCGGTCGCACTATGGCCCTGGGGTCGACTCAGCCTCTAACACAAATGAGTACCAGGAATGTTTCCTGGGGGGTAAACGCGGCCGGTGCGTAGGGATGACAACCTTACCACCTTCATGTGCCGATTGTCTAGAAATCTGGGAGCCTCAACCTCCTGGAACCCTGTGGGCCTGTCCAGGCCTGTAATGGGACTGCTTTACCTTTTTTACCCATGATATATGTAAAAATCAGAGTTTTAATTGTAGTTCCTGAGAAAAAGAGAAGGCATTTTTCGTATCGACCTTCGTGTAAAATCTCAAGGATTGAAATGCTGTCTTTATTCTGCCCGCACGCAGCACTCCGTTCTTGCAGTTACGGATACGTATGACAGGTGGGGGTAATTGCCGTGGGAAGTCTGTGGTTATGAAGCAGCCCAGAGGTACCGATACGTCGGTCGATATTGAAGCATTTACGTTTGCCGATAAGTTGTCGTCTAAGTAGTAACACTGTTTATTCAATCAGGCTCTGTTTGAAGAACTTGTCACATCCGTTTTAATTGTCTTTGTTTAACCCAGCGTCCCTAGTGCTTTCTAATGAATTGTTATTACCGTCTAAACCATACACAAATTTATGAACTTTTATGAAAGGCCCACCTTGTTTATAATCTGACCTTGAACCATCTCGTATGATGCACCCCTGAGGATGGTTCAAGGCCATAATCTAAAGATGCTGCGTCTTCTATAAAACTTAATAAACATGTGTGTGCCTTAGATGGTCATTGGGTTCTTCGTTGTATAAATCTCGAATTAATGGCGTGCGTATTCACCGAAGTTGTGATGTTATTCTACCCTCAAGGACAATAATGTGAAGTATGGATCAGTGGAAGGGTTATCTATGGAAATCATGCCGAGAGATGGGAACTGCAGCTGCTTTAGTACATGCTATAGTCACTTACATCGAGTGCTAATGCGTTTTCCGAGTCTGTTATTTCACTTATTATAGTAACAAAGGAGACGGTTAATCAAGCAGTATCACTCAACGTACTTAGCACGACACGTGCGAGAAACATAAGGCGGTATTCGGAAATTTTATCTGCTCGAATCGTCGTATCATTAGACAGAAACTGACACTATAATAAGAATCTCATAGCTGAATCAATTAGGACAAAGACATTTAAAAGAAAACCAGTTAAACACCTGCTGATTTTATGAACAATAAATGACCACAGGGGACATGGGCAAGCAGTTGTTAGGCAATTGTTCTTTAATTTTTAATGACATATTTAGTTGCTGTTAGGCTGTGAACTTCGGTAGTGGACGACAGTGATGAAGTGGTAACCTGTAGGGATAATGGTATATTCTGTGGCACTGAACGCGCATTTGTGTGTAATAACAGTAGAACATAGCTGGAATACTTAAAGTATGCCGTTTATTGTAGGGATTCTGTGTGGACCAGGGCTGCACAAGTCCCGGGCTTGGAGTCGCTGTGGTGACTAAATTTTGTACTGTGGCGCTTAATTCTTGTGGGTCCCGGATATGTCACCTTTCTGGCGCGTTGAATTCTGAGGTGGCTTCTGTATTTGTGCATCCCTGCTGATGGCATTTGTCGGTGTGACGTCAGATGTTGGGGATGTATCACGAGTTAGATGCTGCTTGACGCAGTTCCCCAACCGCCGCGTTGGTACGCGTATAACAGGGTTCAGGCGGTTGACCCTGTGCTTATTTAAGCGCCACAAGACGACGTGTGGAGGGCTGGAGGTATAACTCCAGGCAGTCTTAACATCGGCGCTAGTTTGAGATGGGGTGTTCAGCTTCGTCGCCGCTTCACCCTTGACAGTGACTCGTTTGATAAGGGGCTGGATGGGCCCAGGTCCTGCCTGGACGCTCTGAAGAAGTAAAGAAAATCTGTAGCTGGTGTCGGTAATTGTGCCCAGGTCGTGGTGGCTGGGCTGTCCTGCCTCCTGTTTGATGATGTGGAAAAATATCCTCGCGGCTTATTTTGCGTAACGTCATGAAAGGGGCTGAATATTTTGTCTCGTTGTAAACGAGTGTTGTTATAACCGAGGACTGTAATGCTATGGTTAACAGTGACGAATTAACCTTTTAAAGCCTAGCGGTAACGTTACGTACCACCAGGTTTAACATTCAAAAAATCTACGTGGTGCCCACATTGCGTTTATGTGTTTTGTACGGATCTCAGAACAAACAGCAACTTTTGCCTTATAAAACATTAAGAGACTGGTTTTTATAACCGAAGTGGAGAGTGTTTACAGCGCGGTACGCACTGAGTCCTTATATAAAACAGATACGCTTCGTCTTTAAAGGGTTAATTGGGAGCACGGAATATCTGACGTTATAGACGAGGTGTCGCATGAACTGCTGTCGTTATAACCGGGTTCGACTGTATTTTGCTTACTGCGTCTCGTATGGATAGCCACCATGTTTGGCCAGATCTGAATCAGGAAGGCCCAGATACTGTGCTGGTATTTCAGCAGTACAGCATAGCAGTTGTTTATGAAGGAAACATCTTAATCCCTAGTTGACCTCAGCCCCACCGATGCATAATCAAACTCTTGGGAATTACATGTGACATGGCTTATTTTTCGGAGTTTACAGTTAATTTCTTTCTAGATGGAAAACCCAGTTCTTCAAATGAGATTATTTCACCGCAAAATGCCGTACTTTGTGTTGTTAAATTATCCACCATGGCAGAGTAGTGCACTGTTTTCTGTTTTAATAGGGTATGTGATAAGCAAGTGACGTGTAATTCCAACGTCCCGTTGCTTCTAAAACTGAGCTGCTTCTTTCATTTGTGTTTCAAAAGTCCCGTTGCTTCTACTTTGCCTGTCGCTATCCACTGTCTTAGCAGTAATGATCCACCTCTGTTACCAGTTATCGCGCTATGCTGACTTTTAACAACCACTTAAAAACTGCCACGTGAGTGTTTACTATACTGAAATATCGTTATTGTGAAATGCATGTTTCGAGAAGTCTGTTGATAATTGGCACTTACATTTTGGAATTTAATTTGGATCGGCGGACTTCCATTTCGAAGGCGGGCAACGTAGGAGAGGATGCTTGATGAAACACTGTAATGGAAACAAGTAATGAAAGAGAGGACTAAAGTGATCGAGACAGAAGTTAGGAAGTATAATGAAGTTAAAGGTGATACGTGTAACAATCCAAATATATCATACTGTTTTAAGTACATTTAGAGCTATTTACCTTCTGAACTCTGTCCATCTTGTAATGGTCCAGAAGTACCAAAAAAAAAGGGGGGGGGGAGGAGAAAGTGACACAACGTTTCGGTAACTGTCTCTGTTTGCATCTTCATGTGAAAAGTCGGGGAGGTACTCCAGTTGGGTCCGTTAGAAATACCTAACATACAATGTGCAGAGAGTGGGGGTGGCTGTTACTGCGGTGCAAAGCATGGACCTAAACCTTCAACTCTTCAAGAGGGATGTGGCATCTGCCTCCGAAGTGCCGCTGTCCACGTACATACTCGCAAATACACGCTCTCAGTGCCCAGCAAACCAGAACGTGGTCGTTGTCCCTTATTTAATGTAGACGTGCACAACGTGCCGAGTGTTGGCCTTGTTCTCGTGTTAAGATGATTGTTAGCGTCAGTACCGACGAATTTTTATTGCCCTTTTTTGTGTTAATGGCAGTAGTTGGGATCAAACCTGAGACTGCCGAATACTGGGCTGATAACCTAACCACTAAACGAACATGCTAACATGCCTGTTTTTATCTGAGTTCGATTCCTGCCGGAGGCATTGCGGCACTGCTTCGGATTCAGGAGGTTCCCAGGTTCGACTCTCCATCCGGAGACCGAATATCGTGATAAACTTTTTAATGGTTTTCCTCAGTCCCCCAGAAAATTGGGAATAGTACGTATCTGAAATCTTGCCACGACCGCTTCTTTTGACATGCTTTCCAGTTAACCTTTTAAAGCCTAGCGGTAACTTTACATACCACCAGGTTTAACATTAAAAAATTCTACGTGGTGCCCACATTGCGTTTATGTGTTTTGTACGGATCTCAGAACAAACAGCCACTTTTGCCTTATAAAACATGAAGAGACTGGTTTTTATAACCGAAGTGGAGAGTGTTTACAGCGCGGTACGCACTGAGTTCTTCTATAAAACAGATACACTTCGTCTTTAAAGGGTTAATTATTCACTAATCAGTCCAGCGTTAGGTACTATCAAATTGAGGTAACTGAAGGTTATCGTCTTTGGGTTGTGGCACCGTGTGGTGTTGCTAGGTAAGTACGGACGTTTCGGTGGAGCACGCTGCAGCCGTCGACAAGTTCCAAGGATAAACGGTGAATATGGAGGCAGTAATTTTTCCCTAATACGTTCGTACTTGTCTACCAGAATACACGTCTTCATATTTACCACCGTGGTTATTTCCGATTTGACAAGCCATTAAAAGGGCAGTAAATAAACCACATATATAAAAAAAGGTAAAGTCCGTATCCACGCCATGAAGGCATACGTGTAGCTCCACTTATTCATAACTTCGAACCTACATGGAGGTGATGAGCGCCACGAATATATGGCGCTTATAGTTCGTATGATGAAATCATGGTGCGGGGGGGGGGGGGGCGTTATGCGGCCCGCTTGAGACGTTGGAGAAAGGAATGCATTCAAGATTTTGGTTGGTGAACCTCAAATGAGGAGCTCTCTTATAGAAGACGTAGGCGTAGATAATAATTGTAACATATATTTTTAAGGAATAAGGCGGAATGGTGTGTACTAGATTGATTTGGATGAGGGTATGGTGCAGTGGGTGGTCATTTCGAATACCGTAATAGTACTGGTCCCGTAAAATTTGAGGAGTTCACTACATAAGCGACTTCTAGCTTCTCAGTAATGAGGGGTTCTGCGTGTCATATATGTAACTATAGAAATAAAACTCATGTATATACTGAGGACACGATAAGAAATCACATAGATGGTGGGGACGGCAGTGCCCGTGGCCCTCACCCTTGTGCCTGCTGTTTTAACCCTTTAAAGACGAAGTGTATCTGTTTTATATAAAGACTCAGTGCGTACCGCGCTGTAAACACTCTCCACTTCGGTTATAAAAACCAGTCTCTTAATGTTTTATAAGGCAAAAGTTGCTGTTTGTTGTGAGATCCGTACAAAACACATAAACGCAATGTGGGCACCACGTAGAATTTTTTAATGTTAAACCTGGTGGTGCGTAAATTTACCGCTAGGCTCTAAAAGGTTAATACTGTCCAGTCTCTCGATCCTCGTCAGGAAGCTAGAAGTGCAAGTTGGTAGTGACGTTTACCACGTGGTTATTACAGCAGGATTAATTCCACAGTTTCCAGCTTCAGGTGCAGGTAAAGTTAGCGAGTCTAGGCTGATGCCAGGGGCCCGGTGAGTATACGAAGTCACGTGCGCGTGTATGTGTGTGTCTGCCAGTGTTCATCTGATTACGTAGCAGCTGCAATCATGTGACGGAGGTAGGAGGGCCGTAAGGTTTGCGAGACTCGTGCTGAAGGTTGTTATGCAAAATGACGGGGACTTTGTGGATAATCCTGGTATACATTCCTGGGAACAGAATGGCGTCACGACTGGTTGGGAATATAGGGAAGTGTGGTGGAAATGGGAAGCGTGATAGCTCAGGACAGACGTGTAGGTGATCGATGCATGGTAATTCTTTCTATGGCCTCAGTACGTACTGTACAGTGATGTTCACTGCTTGTTGAATAACGCTCATTTAACACTGAGATCCCTTTGCGTGTACAGCCTCAGGTAACATCATCTCTTGAACTGCGGGATACTGGTGGGGGCTATTTAGACGAATCCGGAAAATGTCGTTTTAGTGTCGCAGCCGAAGCTGGCTGATTTGTTAGGTGTGCTAGAACTTAGTTCCTCAGTTTCTCAGTTTTCATGCGTACTAAACGGAACACTCACAGTTGTGAAGTGGTGTATTTGACACGAGTTTTCTTAAAGGTATAAATGTATTTTAATGTTCGAAAGCTTTTGAGACTATGCTGGTGAGGAATATCGGCTGTATGAAAATCCATGACGGAAATGATAACGTTTAAAGGGATAGATAACTTCCCCAAGCGCATATCACAGCTTGATAACTGTTGTGATGTAGACAGTATTGACGAGCACAGTATGTACTCTAACACGTTTTCTGACCCACATTCTGGCATGCTGAAACAGCCCTCCTGGTATTAACGTCACAATCTTCAGCTGTCCCTCACCGTTCTATGTGTGTGTTGACCGTCGTTATTTCTCGCTTTTCTTTGTTTAGTTCTGGTCGGGTATGTTTGTGGTGGGGAGACTACTTAAAAAAAGAAGTAAAGCGGCGGTCGAATCGTGATAGCCCCGAGCAGGCGTCAGTTTGTTGGGGGGGGGGGGGGTTATTGAAGAGAGACCTGGCAATGTTGCCGTATTTCTTGGCGGGTGGTGGAGGCGGTGGTGGCAGGAGTCTTCAGGTATAGCAGTGTTGCCGTAGTTTTCTGATATTCGTATGTGACAATGTTACATAGGTCTGCGTTTTCCCGCAATTCTGCAAAGGATTTTAAGCATTTTCCTTTAAATAAGGCGTAGCTGCTCTTCCTTGAATGGCGACAGGTTGGTTGTGACATTTCCTCTACCTGTTTCAGCCTAGTGGGTCCAGGTCTTATGTCTCGAGATGCAAAAATTAATTTCGACTTTCCGTGTCTTGGTTGTGTCCGAATCAGAAATTCCTGTACCAGTGGTTATTGAAAGAATATTTTCGTTTCTGATGCTTTTGTAAATATTTCAAAATACAGCATGCATGAAATTAAGTTAATGACATTCGAATATTCGTAGTTTCAATGAGAATAACGGCCCTATAATTTACGATGGGTTGGCCCACACATCCAATCGTACCATCTCGAAGACCACTCCTTGTCTGCCCGCGATTGCTTATGCATTATTTTCGTAGGTGTACTCTCCTCCAATCCATTTGCAGCCCCACGAAGCGTCATCCTGTGGCGAGATGGGACACACTTAACATGGACAGTACGACTGACGGATTGTGTGGGGGAGACAGGAATACATGTAGAATTTTGGTGGGGAAACATCGTAATAACAACCAGTTGGAAGTACAGAAAAGGAGAAAGGAAACTGACATATAGACATGAAGATTTTCCGAGGTGGCACGCCCTGTGGTTTTGTAGGTAACTGACGTTTCGGAGGAACATGCTGCCTGCGTCTTTAGGTTATAATATAGATATTCGCCCGATGCTCTGGAACGTACGTACCGAACACACAGAAGGCGTAATCATCATACTGTGAGAAGGGTAAGGTTTGGGTACATACCACGGTGGCTCAGTATCGTGCCCATTGGTTCACTTCTTTAGCTATAAACCGACGTGTCTTTAAATTCCCGCCAGTAAGAGTAGTTCTGGGTTTTCCGGCCTGTCGGGGCTGCGGAGTCTGTGGTCACTATAGCTTCTACGTATCCTGCAAGCAGAAGCGTTTTGGTATCACAGTGATCCATAACATAAACACCACTTACCAAATTGTACCCCAGAATAAAAGTTCAAGTCACAAAGCGGCTACTAAAAAGTGTGATGTGACCTGTACTAGCTTATATTTGCATCTAGACACGAGATTACAGAAATTATTCCGGGATATTGGCTGTTGTGATCTGATCGAGCAAGTGACAGTCTTGGGCTCATAATTAGGTCATCATCTGGCAGTTGTGTGTGGAGTAATCTGACAGCTCATTGGAACAGAGCAAATTGGACGTAAGATGTAACGCGTCGACCTAAAAACTTGTATTTTGGAGCTGCCGTTGTGAATCTTGGCTGGAACGCCGACCATTTTCAGATACTCTTAGGGGTTCCCTCATTTTGTGCACGTAGATGCCGGAACTTATTACGCAACGTTCGTTCGTGTAAATTACGTTCTAATTCATTACCCTCGCGCAGTAGTTACACGCTAAGCTTGGGGTGCAGACCGCGTCACTAAACAAAGTGCGTGAAAATGCTGTTTAGACCCACATTGGAAGAATAAGAGGCCTTTCTTTGGCGTAGTGGCAAAGAAAAGTTAGGAAACTGCGCGTGTTCCTGTCCGTCTGTCCGCATGTAACAAACAACTTTTTAACGGGTTTCCGTGACGCCTGAAATTTGAAATCCGAGTTACCTAAAGTTTATTGACGTTTTCCAACTTTTTGGTATCGATAGTCACGTTTACTGTTAAAACACAACGTTTCGGGAGATAATCTTGCTTCATTCATCAGGCCATAAAATGAAAATTATGAAACCTAGTCTGCTTGGGTCCGTCAGATTCAGCCAATCTCTGTCACCTGTGATACATCAGGAAGGTTTTTTTTAACTAAAACGGGACGGTGGGAACGTCCGATGTGTCGCCTTAGTAACACGCGTTCGTCTTAAACTATTGGACTTAGCTTCTATTCCATTTTTTATTATACTCGGGTAACAGTAACTGTCAATTTAGTACAAAATGTAGAATGTCAAGCTGGACTCTCCAGGTATTTATTGGAGGAAATACAATGGAACAAAAGTTGTAAAGAAACATGAAGCATATTTTTTGTGGCCATACACCCCACCTTACAGTTTTCAACACAGTAAACAAGATTATTATGCAGCGTCATCTCATAATCCGAGAATTTTTGGCTCATTTTGCCACCACTGATCCAACCAAGCTGGTTTTAAACTATTTGTAATAGGAATTCATCAAAGGTTAGAATTCACATGAAAATCTGTAGGCAGTATCAGAGCGGACACGCCAGAAGTGGTACGATGGGCATGTATTTCCCAACTTGTCCTGTCACCCTTTTCTTTTGCGTCCCAGAAAATTTTTTGAGTCCGTATCGACTGACAGGCGTCATGTAGTGTTGAGTGCTTCTGAGATATGGATTGAATATGCGTAGAAGGGCGCAGCATTGTTGCGGTAAGCTATTATCAGAGATTTGCCTGGACAGCGAGTGAGTGAGTGCGTGAGTGAGTGAGTGAGTGAGTGAGTGAGGGTGAGGAACCCAATGAAACCTCGTCTGGTTATCAGGGACGAACTCGAATCCGAGAGATCACAATCGCAGTAAGTGAATAACTACAGGTGTAGTAGGATTAATAATGTGCATTTTTTTGTGTCCTCAGACTGGAGGATAATATTAGAATGGATCAGCTTAAGAAGTAGAATGTGAGACAGTGGGCTTGGTTTTGTCTGGCCCAGGATAGGGAAAAGTGGCGGGCTGTTATTAACACGGGAACTGAACTTCAGATTCCCAAAAACGTGAGGAATTTCTTCACTAGATTACTATAGAAAGATTTAAGTCCTCAAAAGTCTTGCAGGTAAGATTAGTGATGTCTGAGGCCGGCAGAGTGCGCGAAGTCTTGTGCGCGTAGATCAGTTTCTGCAGAGGGATGGAGGTGCGACTGTTCGTCTGCTTATGTAGTAGCTGCAGTCATGTGGCTGAGGTAGGAGGACCGTAAGGTTTGTTAAGACTCGCGCTGAAGGTTGTCATACAAAGTGACGGGGACTTTGTGGATGTAATGCTGCTATAACTAAATCTAAGAATTACAAGGCTGATTGTCAGTGTGGAGGAAAGTGATTAAAGTGTTGCTGCTTTTTCCTGTTCTGCTGATCACCCACCCAGGGTGTCCATCTGAATTAATTCGGAGATAACAAATATTTTAGACACGCGGTAAAACCCGCCAGGTTGGTAGATATATATAGTGAAACATTTAACTGTTGAAATGATTATGCATAATGTCGTGGACATTCCTGAGCGAACCAAATCCACATGGAGCCGTCGGTGTCAACTTAAGAAGAGTGTTTAACCTTTAAAAGGGCAAAGCTGGTCTGAGTAATATTTAAAACTTTTACGTTGCTACCACAAAGAAAACTCTGGGTAGGCCTGTCTTTTAAGAAATTAATTTCGGGTAATTACGTTCAGGAAAGTTGTCTTTTCTTATAATGACAACAAATTGGTACTAACAGGTAGTCATTGTGAGCGAAGTACGCAGTAATTTAATGTGAAACCAGATGGCATATATGATTGTATATAACTACCTGCATGAAGCAGAGTCCTTGAGAAACTAAGAGTTTATCGGACACTTAGGAGGTTTTCCGCATTATATGTTCGCTAGAACGTATCACGGGCCAGTTGAATCCATTCCACGCTTCCGCCCATCCTGTGTCTTTACGATCCGTTGTAATATCCAATCTACGCCTAGTTCTTAAGAAGTTATTCTTTCCTTGAGGTTTGCCAAGCAAAATCCTGTGTACATTTCTCTTCTATCCATACGTGCCACATGCCTCGCCCATCACATCCTCACTGATTTTTTCACCCCAGTAATTTTCATGTATAATTGTCGTTACTCGTCAGAGGGCAAAGAAAGAGCTTTGTAAGAGAGTTGCCTGATGTCGTAAGATGAACTTAAACCAACTGTTTCCGTACACGTTTTTAAAACTTTCTGCCTCGAACAGTCGTATTACAGCTCTGAACATCGATCTGTTGTCTCGGTGCATGAGGCGTGCTACCGTGGTTTCTCACTTGCTTTCACGCGTTCCGTCCGTAAATTGTAGAGGTAAAGCAATCCCTGTACAAGTCTGGACAGGCCGACAGGGTTCCAGGAGGCTGAGGCTCCCAGATATCTAAACCATCGGCACATGATGATAAGGTTGTCAGCCCTACGCACCGGCCGCCTTTACCCCCCAGGAAATTTTCCTGGTAGTCATTCCTTTTTAAGACTGAGTCGACCGCAGGGCCATAGTGCGGCCGGCAGGATTGTATCAATAAAAAATTCCAGTGACACCATCGGGAATCGAACCCGCGACCTTCCGGTTTGTAGCGCAGTGCCTAAACCAACCGCGCCACCGCCACCGCCACCGCGTGCCCCCATAAACTGTACTACTCGTAAAGTAATTCGCCACGGCATAAACTGCATAAATCATGTAGCATGAGATTGCATAGTGAGGGCAACTGTGAACGGTGATAAGGACAAGATAGGGGGCGGGTGCGCACCCTGAATTTTTCAGTGGGGGGAGGGGCGAAGGGGGCTGGCCGTAAGGCTATATGTGATTTATGTTTGGTTTTAAAAATTATGTTATAAAAATCATGTAAGTAGAACTGTAACATAACACTTTTTTTTTGTAACTGCATTATGTACATACCAATATAAACTGCATGTTACATGACCTACCTAGTTTAAATCACAGGGTCTTCTTGTTTTTAAATTTCATCCAAGACATTCAATGTTTTTAATTTATTCTTTCAAGCTTCTAAGTTTCTAGTCATCAGCCAATTTCAGCAGCTGATTTGGAGCTGGAGGGCAGATCACATCAAACGTTTGACATATATCTCTTAAAAAAATCTAGTTTTTTTTAAATTGCGATTTTGGGGGCCTGCAGCGCGACAGTCCCGTCCCCCATGATAGAGGACGAAATGATCGTGGCCAATTTTACACCTGCCCTAGCGTTTGCCTAAAAAGGAATGAGGAGAATAAAATAAACTGCAGATTTTTTTCATGCAGGTTTCCTGTCAGGAATCGAAACTGCTACCACCCGGCTGTCAGAATCATGACCGCTGAGTAAAACTTATTGGTAGTCTGCTCCACAAGTGTTTGAAAGAGTTCACGTGGGTCCAGCCGTTTTGGCTTCCCTCTGCAGATTTCCTTTCTCCCATTGTGTATGTCGTAGCACATTTCCTGCAGTACTTTCACATCTTTTCAATGAAGTTGCGTGGACGCAGATGTCAAGTACTTGCATTCACTTAACATTGGTAGGCTACGTTTCTGCACAATGTGTGTGTAGTTGTAAACCCGCAGTTTGTTAGCCAGCACCTCAGACATCAGCAGTTCTGTACAGGCATTGAAACTGTGCGGATACTGAACTTTTTACGTTAGGATTATCAATAAATAATAATGAAAATCAAGGTTAGCCAGTACGTTGTAGCACACTGTCTATATAAAGGCTCCTTTTCTTTCCCTTTATATTCCGAATATACCCGGTAACTAAAATCTGTTTTTACGTCTCCCATTAATCAAGCTGTTACTGTGTTTGGAGCATTCTCATCATAACAACAAACGCCATGCAACCAAGTTCTTCTTGACAAGCTAACAGTAGCTTACCTAAGTTCAGGCCACGGAACGAAGGCCCATGGATTGACCGTCGAATCTACCTGAGCTGTACAGTCTTAAGGAAATAAAATGTGAGAATGTGGATTGGTTCACTGTGTCAGGACAGGACCATGGCGGGCTGTAATAACTACGGTAATGAAACTTCGGACTGCATAAAAGGCGGATAAGTTTGTAAGTATGTATAGTGTGGCGACGGAAAGAATTACCATGGATAGTGGGAACAAGTGCCCTCGAGGCTACCCATTCTGTACGTACGGCTGTATTCGCCTTACCCATTTCTGGTGTGTCACCCAGCCCAGGTGGTTTCTTTCAGTCAAAAGGTTATCACCGTCTACAGCCTATGGTGAGAACGGCTATTCGAATGGATGGGAATATGTAGAACTACGGTGGAGGGGAAATGTGGTGTGGATCGGTACGTAAGACTCTTTTTCCGTGGTCTGAGTATAGTTATGATAAGTGGACAACACCTGATTGGACAGAAACTAATTTATGAAATTCAGAACATAACTCGCTGGAACTGTGAGTCAGTTACCATACTGGACTCTACTTCAGATACCGTGGCGATAAGATGTCGATACGGTTAGCTCACGATACGACTAAGTCCTTTTCTTTTTCAAATTTGACCTCACACACCGAAGACTAGACGATACAGGTACGTACAAGACGGGTCGATATGATACGGTGACGACCCAGCGTGCTTTGTCGTTATCTCTCATTCGCGAACATATCGCTAGTGATGGCGGCATTCTCAAGGGCTTTCAGAGTGCATTAAGAGTTTTGCAAGCACGAGTGTGGAAGCAAATATCAAACTCGTGGAGCTTGTCGGGGAACACTCCAGTTTGTATGACTGGAAAGTTCCTCGTTATTCCAAAAAGTACAAAATAAACGTTTTTCCATGTCATTCTGTAAAATGATCCATGTCTTCCACTGTCCTTCTCTGGTTTCCTGGCTACAAGAAGAATGCCGAGTTCGCTGCTTTTGTTGAAGTAAGGGTGAACCCGGTACTTCCTTCTTGTTACCTCTTCCTCTTAATCTTCTTCTCTTTCACCAGATGACAAATGTGCCTTCTGCGTCTGATGACATGTTCTACTGCAGCAATGCATATAATCTTTGTTGTCGATATCGTATCGTCATCGAATTGCCATCGTATGGCGAGTTGTGTCCTGTGTGAGAGCGGCCTGAAACCTTAATATCACTGTGATAACAGGTGTTTGTTTACCGAGTCAGGGTCATGTTTTGTTGAGTGTTAGCAGAGAAACGTGCTGACGTAGTCGAAAATTTTTGAAACTGGAAGGTTTCGAGGTTATATATGATTTAATGAAGTTTGAGATGAGACATTTCATCAGTGCGTTATTAAATGTTACCCAACGCAGTCCGTTTAAGGTATGCTGTAGGCATTCCCTGTAACTGTACGCAGCTTTTTAAGTTGGGATCTGCTACATAGAACAGCGTTTTCAACGTTTTCCCAAATGCTGAAACGTGCCTCGTTTCACGGCCCAAATCACATGTTAAGAAATATTGCTGGGCCTCACAACCACGCATCCAATTGGTACCCGGGGTGCTTAACCGGGTGGTAAGACAGCTGGGTCGTAAAGCTCTTCGCTCACCTCAGTCTAGCGCTAAGGCTAAGTATACGTGGAGTTATTCCTCCAGTTTCCAGTACATCTTAATGGCGTGGCGCGTAGTTAATTACAGGGGCATCGTTACTTTTATCGGACGGTACTGTTATCGCGCATGTGTTTACTTGTCGGGTACTGCCGACCAGCTGTCTTGCCTCCTATTCTGGAGATGACCTTTTCGATTCCGGATTGGAATCAACGAATGGACGTTAATGATACCGTGATACGCAGGGTGAAAAGCAAGTCTCGCACAAGCCGTCCATATTTTGATTCTTTGTTGAAAACTAACGCGAAAATGTTATATAATTTTGATGTGTTCCATGTCCGTGCACTATATTATACAAAAACACTAATCACCAAAAAAATACACAAAGGGAGTTTTATCATAAATTGTAACACACTCCTACATGTTTCGACCCTGCTGGGTCATCTTCAGGGAGACCTTTTTTGTTATTGTTACACTAAGGTTGCACTTCACAGTTGAGTGAGAATGTGCTGTTGACTGTGTACTGCGTTGTTTTTGGAGGCGTGAACTCTCTGCGGTTCCGGCTGGCAAGCGTAACTGGCTAGTAACACTAGGGGGCGGCGAAGTTGACCATGGGTATTAGGAACTTTATTTTACAAAGAAGTCACATTTCAAAGGGGGGAAAACTGATCCCATGAAACGTAAGTTTTTCTTTTTTCTGGCCATTTTTATTTGCCATTTTTCAATTCAGTAACCAAAAAAAAAGAACATTCCTAGGTTGAAAAAACGCCTATGCTGTGATATAATGACACCATCGGCGGCTCGCAGTTACACGTACGGCATATGTATAGGACCACTGTCTGGAAAGATGCGTTCTGGCGGTGGTGTGGATCCAGCTGATCGTTGAGAAGTACTTTGAGGGCCTTCAATTGGGATAGTCCGAATTCTTGTGCGATATCGCGTGAACTTCATGCTGTCGTTCCACAGCAGCAATTATGGCGTCTTCAGTGGCTGGTGTTCGTACATTATATGGGCGACCTCCAGTCACAAGTGCCGTAGCTCATGTCTCACGCAGACGCTGCTGCAACCGTTGAAATGCACTGCCGGCCCCATGACGTTGCCCAGACTAATGTTGCGCAAATATCCGTGCATTGTTTTCAGTTCGACTCTTACAAGCACCGAGAGAAAAGAATGTTGTAATATTTGTCGTGTGTGTAGTTCATGGCCATGCGTTCACAACTAACTACGGCTGTGCACTGTATTTCTTGAGTGAACCGAACAACGCACTTTATGGTCATAACAACACTGCTGAGGAATTTTACCCCATTGGACGGTGACATGGATCTCGAAAATTGGACGTTAAAGGACATGTGTAGGGCATAATCTTCGACCTTTTTGGGGGCTGGGGAGTGTGTGGGGGGGGGTGGGGACAAGGCATCAGAGTCTGGACAGCCTCTCTAATTCTTCGAAATCAGATCCGTACTCACTGTTAAGTCTTATGGCGATACTGGACTACGCTTCAGCTGCATACGTTGTGGTTGTAAGTCTATTATGCTGAGTGGCAGAACGATTGTAGAATTGTGGATTGGACACGATGTGAAAACCGGGAATCGTGATTTATTGTAAAACTGGATCGCAGCAGTTGTCCGAAGGGACTGACGAAAGCCACGATAAATTGTCAGGATAGTCCCGTTTTCTGCCCGAAATCTGACACAAGGACCTCACGATTTTGAAACAGGAATACCAACCGCTCGGCAATGACACTCAGAACTCTTCGCCACCTTTCTTAGTAACGTACATCAAAAGTTCGTATGTTAAATCGGCCCGTACACATGAACGCCGCAAAGGCGTACGTAGGTAGATGTGGGGATAAAGTTCGTGTTGCAGCCCCATGAATGAGACTGGTATCAATGGAGGTGCCTCAAGCTTCCTTCTGTTGTACTCTCAGCGCTACTAGCTGGACGGAGTCACTTTGGAGGTGGCGCAAAAGAGAAATGTTGGAGATGGTTTTGTCGCGAACTGACGCTCAATAGTTGATGCCCTGTTGTTAAAGTAGCCACACATTGGAATCGATTTTACGTGATGTTTATAATCCAAAATCAGTCAGTAAAGCAAGTGTCTGCAACTATAGACATGATGATCGGATTTCTACACGCGATTTCTACATATGAATTGATCTCATTGCTACAGTCCTCCAGAGTTTTTGAGATCTACTCATCACTCTAGATCATGAACATCGGGACCTCTTCTCGGAGTACAGACAGTCGGAGCGTTAATCTGATCGTTTATTTCTGTCCAGTGCCTCGACTTTCGTGATGTGGTATATGCACGTGTCGGAGGCCGCAGACGATTCCAGTAGGAACCGGCAGGTATGTCTAGGCGAGTAAAGCAGACAAATTGTTCGTGGCAAACCAAAGTGCGTTACTAAACAATCCGTTTCTTTGCACTACTATTATTATCTGTTGTGTTCCATCTGGTTAGAGATGCGCATAGATTTCAATTTAGGCTTCTTATAAACTGAACAGCCAACAAATGTCTACTAGTGGAAAGTGATAGAAGCAGTGACAGACGTTTTTACCGGGACCTCGACGTTTCCTCCGCAAGGCTATTGCGGAGATAGCAACTTTGCCCGCGCTGTCGAGATCTAAGCTGTTCTCGTCAGTCAAGAACAGTACTCGTTTTGTAGGCGTAACGTTTCCTGCAGGGCTCATTGATTGGTTGCATATGAACTCATGCAGCGGAGTCGTACTTGAGAAGCTAAGAGACGCTTAGCATTTTGTGCAAGCCGGATGTTTAGTACCGTGGGGACAGGAATCCATCACCAGTCCCTATGCACAGCCAGTTTAATCCAGCCCACATCCTCCCATGCTTGTCACTTCGTTCTTTTATTCAGCTTATACTGAGTTGACCTGACCGTAAGACCACACAACGGGAACACCATGTAACCAAAAAAAAACCCTTCATTAACCCTTTAAAGACGAAGCATATCTGTTTTATATAAGGACCCAGTGCGTACCGCGCTGTAAACACTCTCCACTTCGGTTATAAAAACCAGTCTCTTAATGTTTTATAAGGCAAAAGTTGCTGTTTGTTCTGAGATCCGTACAAAACACATAAACGCAATGTGGGCACCACGTAGAATTTTCTAATGTTAAACCTGGTGGTACGTAAAGTTACCGCTAGGCTTTAAAAGGTTAAAGCATTGGTCACTACAGTTTCATTTGAACAAACAAAAACGTTGGAAGTGAAGTTGACTCCGTGTTGTTCAGCGACTTGGATGTTTCAAACACATAATTTTGGAAACTGTATCTGTTTCCCTCATTAACTATAGAGGTTAATACTCACCTGGTCCCCTCACTTACTGGTTCACTGACATTGTGTTTCTGAGATAAAGACGAAGTTCTTTCTGTCCACGACATAGAGGTATAGCTCCATTTATTCTTAACCTCGGCATTAGGCCGCTTTACCTGCGGGAAGGAACCTCAGTACGCCGTGAATAGGAGGGTGGATGAGTCCCAGAGCCGGTTGGGACGATTTCGATAGGAGTAACGTCTCTTCCACCAACCGGGATTTGACCCCTGGATGGTCCAGCCCGTAGGCAAGTCACTATACCGAATGCGCTGTCTCGGCTCGTTTGTGTTTCTAAGGGGGTATACCTAAGGGGGTATACCTGATGACGCAAACAGAGCTAATTTCCGAAATGTTATGCGTAAGAGTACAAGACGCTGGGCGTAGTCCGAAATAATAAGGTTAGTTCATTGCAACATACGTCAGAAACACACTTGGCTGCAAGAAGTTTAAATCGTAAAATTATAAAGACAGAAGTGGGTAATGGGGGAGTGAATGCGAATTGAAAAATCCCTGCGCGGGAGACCCAAACATACATTTCAGATTTCGAGAGGAGAAACGGTACAGAACATGTGACATGTCGCTGGACTGCTGAAAATGTGTTTCACCCACTGACTTTTATAGCAGTGTCCTGCAACCCCATGCATGCCATTAGTCGTTTCTTAAAGTAGGACATGAAGTTTCTTTCGCAGTTTTCACCGACACTGCAGCGAAATACATATGAGTGTTGAAGGTGCAGCCTGCTGTACTCGTGTGTTAGTGAAAGTATTGAAGTTGCAGTAGCCGGTTTCAGACATAAAGTAGGTTCCTGTAAAAACAAGACACTCCGAACAGAACTCTCGGAACTTAACTTTCATACTGGGCAGATTTTTACTCTTACAAATTTATTTAGCTACTTACATGTATTTTGTAATTTTTTATCAACAGCCAGTCACTTCCGCACAGGTTCTGTTGAAGTCGAGTACAGCCTTAAAATTCGCACTGTCAACATGCTTGTAGCTGTTTACTTAAAAATAGTATTTTATACAGCGTGTGGGGATGTTAAGGGCTCATCATCCAACCAACACCCAGGCGAATCGCGAAAAATAATTCATGAACACCGGAACAAAGACATCGCCGTACAGAAAATGGAGCGAGACGACAGAACAAAATCAGTTTTAACTTGAAGACTACTCTATCTGGCGTGTGGTTTCAAACAGTCTTTCAGGTGGTGTCAGCAGGTTCTTCCGAAACATTTATAAATATATACCACATTACAGCCGATCCCAGTGGCTGCGCGGTGAGGTGTGTGTCTGCTGCCGCTCGCTTGCTGGGATTGCGGGTTCGAATCCTGCCGGGGGCATGGATGTTTATCTCTTGTGAGTGTTTTCTGTTGCGAGGGGCGGACCGCTCGTCCAGAGTTCTGCCGAATGTGGTGTGTCTGAGTGCGATCGTGAAGCTTCGATAATGAGGAGGCCCTGGCCCACTGCGGGTTGTCGCGCAAAAAAAAAAACACAGTACACAGTGTTACAGGAGAATGCCGTGAGAACCTCGCGTCACACAATTTGATATAAATTGATTTTTGAAAAATGTATTAATATCGGATAAGCGTGAGCTTTGAAGACCATTTTAATTTGCAAACTTTCACAGTAAACTATACGAGTAGGATAAACCCTCTTGATGGCACAAAGAATGCGACAAAACAGGTCCGTAACGGAAATTTGTGTTGGACGGTTTTGTGTAACTGCATGAAAATGCCAACGCGAATTTGGATTTAACGCGGTATCATATTATTTTAGGTGCTTTCGAAAAATTGCGAAAAGCGACTATTAGCTTTATGTCTGTCCGTCTGTTCGTCTGCACGTAACAACAAATCGGCTCCTACTGGTCGGATTTTCATGAAATTTGATATTTGAATATTTTTCGAAAATCTGTAAAGAAAAGTCACGTTTCATTAAAAATCTGACAATAACTGGTACGTTACGTGAAGACCTACGTACATTTATGATATCTCGCTCAATTCTTCTTAGAATGAGAAGTTTTTGAGACAGAAGTTGTAGGGAAAACCAAAGTACACATCTTATGTTCAATTAGTTTTTTTCTGAAAATCCTGCCGTTTATGAGATAATGTGGAAAAATGTTGTACAGCTGGAGAGGCCACAAAGAACAATATAACATGGCGCATGCGCTTTGCATGCTGTATAACTAAGGCTAGAAACACACACTCTATGAAATTACTTATTGCATTTCCACGGCAATAATGGTCACACGAACGTGCGTCACTGTTACGTTATAGTACATTGCCTGTGCTGTTGAAGTTTAATTTCTGGTGTAGACTGAACAAGACGAAAAGGTGCATTATAGCGTGACAGTTCCGGCTCGTTGGCTGTCTTTTGTTTAACTGTCTTGAATAGGACAAAGTTTAAATTTTAATAAAGCAGCTGTGTTAATGTTCATTTATATCGTAATTACGGTAAATATGTGTTTATGTTACATGCAAGCCTATAGTTTCCGGTGGGAATGCTCATTCAATTATTATCAACAGCTTGTGTGTTTAACCGTCAAAAGTGACGGATTGGCCAATAAAGGGTTATAAAAGAGTCTCCAAGCCTCTGTCCATGTCACGTGATTTCTGCCTTGTCACAAGTAATGGTATTTCTGACACCGGAAATACACATAAATACTTAATCTCCTTTGTTGCTATCATTGTGTTTACTGTCATGTCCCTAGTGTTGAGGACGCGAATATTTTCGTTGCACTTTGGTGCTACAGTGTAATGCGTAGAACTGCTTTCAGAATCTCCTTTGTTGCCGTCTTTGTGTTTACTGTCACTTTGCAGTGTTACGGAAACGAAGATTTTCGTTGTGCTTTGGTCTCATAATATAATACTCAATCACGAATACTTCCAGAATCTCGTTTTCTGCCGTCTTTGTGTTTACTGTCACTCTGCAGTGTTACGGAAACGGAGAATTTCGTTGTGCTTTGGTCTCATAATATAATACTCAATCACGAATACTTCCAGAATCTCGTTTTCTGCCGTCTTTGTGTTTACTGTCACTTTGTTAATGTTGTGGACATGAATATTTGCTTTGGTCTTAGAAAATAATTTTTCGATGCTGGTTCTTAAACACTACAAAATATAAAATGCATGCCGATATCAGAAAAACTTAAAATAAGGAAATATTGTGTCTTAGGCTCGAGAGAGTGCAGCACTAATGGTGAAAACTGAATGGATAAACAATATTCTTACCTAGTACTCTGTCATTGTTTTAAATTGGTTTGGCTTTGACGAAGATTGTGGTCGTGGGTGTTCTTGTCACGTCCCCGTGGAAGCATATAATTGTCCATAAGAAAAAGCAGGTTCTTTATTATGAATCCCAACGTGTTCGAATGCTTGACCCTGAGATTTGTTTACGATCGATGCGAATGTTGGTTGGTGTAATCGGAAACTGTCCATTTCTTCAGCACAGAACTACACGGTTCATTCAGAATCCTCTCTCCATACACAAATTTCTCAACTAGTCAGACTGTTTACTTCAAAAACTGAAATACATAAAAAGATCAATGTAAACTATAATCATCCAGTCAGCACTTAACCACGTCTTTTGTCTAAAAACTGCTTACAAATGAACCCTCAACTTAGCTCCGTTCAAGAACATTAAAAACCGAAGCCTTCTGTAGTACACTCTGCAGCTATCAGCACTTTCTTTAATGCAGCGGTTCAAAATCGACAGATTGCTTAGAGAAAAATTCTCTTAACTTATTTTCCAGCAAAGATTACAAGACAGTGGATCTATATACACCCTGAGTCACCCTTCAATATAAAATGGTTCATTGTAAAGTGAGGTGTCATTAAATACAAGCACTTTACAGTGCAGTAATTCTTAGTGTATTTGGATATGATGTATTACCTGACGGTGGCCCATTGCTGCCGAAACATGTTGTAAAGAAAAGTTTCTCATACATATATATAATAAACATTCGTAGTTGTCATCGACAGTGTTTCTTATATCTGTATTTTTATTATTATTGTCACAACGGTATGAATCAATTTAAGATTAAAATTTGTATGTTTAAAGGATTTTCGTGCATTTCCTTGAACAGTAATCGTGTTCCACTGCATAAGACAACAACTGAAGTATATTCTTAAGTTGATAAATTCTTAACACACTAAACAATATGCTGTACCTGAAATTCGTGGGAATGCAATCCTAACATACGACTGTTGATACCTGTGCGCCTATAGGTCCATCAGCAAATGACCGTCGTCAGTTGCTGAGTGCTTGTCCACGATAATACATCGAGGATGACCGTAGTGCGTGGACCATTGTCGCTTCCCCTTCAGTTTCTGTCATAACCTGGCGTGCTCTGTTCCGGTTTGCGATCGGAAGTGGGAGAAATTCTTGTGGATTCAGTTGCCTGAGGTAAAAGATGGCCTCTAAAGTTGGTCTCTAAAGTGTTGTTCTTTTTCACAAATTGACAACTGAGGGACCCTTTTCAGCCAAGGAATTCCAAACATTTTGGAATCTGGAAACTTCCAGGCATATCTCAGTAAAGTGACTTTGACACCGGAAGTTTAGTTACCGTTAGGAGTGGAACTTTTCTCCTCGCTGCGATGTGCAGACTTGCTATGGGTTATCGAACTGGGAGTCTCGTGCTCTTTTTCATCAGGGGCAAAATAGCCAGCGCATGTAGCTTATTTCCATTTCCACAGTGTGGTCTGGAATACCTGATGCTTTATTTTACACCCCCTTTGCGCCTTCATTATATGATGCTAGGCACAGGAGTAACCATTTTTATTGCTTTAGACTGAAAATTTTTTCATCACTTCAGTGTTCCTTTTCTTTCTTTAACTGCAGCAAAGAGGACTTCCTGCAAAGAGGAACTTGTCAGGAGATATATTGTGTAACTTATTTGCGTTGTTTCTGTTGCTGTCTTATGACAACGTGCAGACTGGTTCGTGGGGGCCGACGTTTCGATGGAAGAAGGGCAAAGAAACGACCCACTTCAACATTACAACGTCTGGAAAGATTTGCCAGGACAGAGACATGGCAAACTTTTCATAGGAAGACCATGTAAGAGAAGAGCTGATGACCACCTGCTCAAATTGAATAGGCATCAACTAAGAACGGCAGTTGCGGTCCTCACGGACACGCTCCTGTGGGGAGGCACCTGCATACTATGGGCCTGTTTGATGGGGATCCAACTTGCAGATTTTGCGGGATGGAGGCTGAAACAGTGCAACATATTATTTGCTGCTGTGAAGCATTGGCACGTCAGCGCTATAATGTTTTTGGGAAGCTGCTTGCTGAACCAAAAGATATAAGCACAGCTTCAGTAAGGGACCTTTGCCTCTGTATAAGAGGCACAGGGTTATTGAACCTGTGCTGAGTGGAGTGTTTAGGGCTGCACAATAAGCCTAAGGCTGCGGTGCATCCGGGGCATAAGCTGACGGGCCCTGAAGAAGAAGAAGAAGAAGAAGAAGAAGAAGAAGAAGAAGAAGAAGAAGAAGAAGGACCCACTTCGCCTGTATAACAAACGGCATTTATAACTTCTGCCCTGATAATGGAGGCAGTATTTTCCTACGAAACGTTGGTGCGCGCTTGGAGTCAGGGTAGGCCAGTCAGTGTAGTAACTAGGCTATGGGTTGTGTGACCAAGGAATGTTAGTTCGATTCCCGGTAGGGACAATACACTTTTTCTCCTCCAGTGCGCAGACCGGCTCCGAGGTTCAAGTTTGGTACGCAGTGGGCAGCGGGGATCAAGCCGTCGAGACGCAAAGCATGTAGTGTTGAGGTTAAGAATGCGTGGAACTATACCTCTATTCCGCCACATACCTTTATGACATGGTGCTTGAATAAGCGATTTTTTTATATTTTACGGTTGTATTGCCTTTACCTCTGCACTACAAACCAGAAGGTCGCGGGTTCGATTCCCGATTGTGTCACTGGAATTTTTCATTGACATGTGGCACTGGGGTCAACTCAGCCTCTAACAGAATCGAGTATCAGGAATATTTCCTGGGGGCTAAAGGCGGCCGGTGCGTAGGCCTGACCCTTACCACCTTCATGTGCCGACTGTCTAAAAATCTCGGAGCCTCAACCTCCTGGAACCCTCATGGCCTGTACAGGGATTGTTTTACCTTTTATGTTGGTAACCCGTATTAGACTACACACTATGAATCAAGCGTGATGGCATAGTATCTTGTATTTTTAATGTAAGTCCAATGTCTGTAATTATAGCCGGTATATTTAAGGTAGTTTAATGGCGTCGCATTGGGTTGGGCTGTTGTGTGGAGGAAGAGTGAGCCTTGTAAGGGACTGCATGTTGCATCTAGGTAATAACTCTTGAGCGGAATGACTTCTACGTGAATCTCGGTAGGAGAGACTGCCATGCGGCCACGGTGTATTTTTAGTCTCTGTTTCAAAACAATTCCAGCAGGGAGCAGCTCTGGGAGCGACAATAGCGGGGCACTCTGAAAACGTGTTATAAATGTTCGAAAGTAGTCTTTTATGCGCGCCATGAAGGCATACAGGGGGAGCAGAGGTATTGCTCCTCTCGTTCGTAACATCAGCACTATATGGAACTGATGGGCCAGTTTCACGCTCCGGCCGCTTTATCCGCTGTGAAAGAGCTCTCGGTATCGATTGAGTAGGAGGCTGGGTGGCCTCTACAAACGGTCTGGACTTCTGGAGAAGGATCTTCCGTCCTTGCCGGGAATCGAATCCCGGATCAAGCCGGTCGCATAGGGGCTTTACTGACTACGCTGTCCCGACTCCCATTATAAGTGTTCTAACATTTGTTAATGCTTTTGTGTTAAACCTAATGTAAGGACCGAAACTTGTATTTTCGATTTAAGTAGCGCACTTAGCATAGTCATTGGTCTGCGGGTCCCGGACGACCGGTAAATTGGGGTTAGATTCTTGGAACGGTAGAGACTCTTGTCCCACCACGTTCCTGTGGGTTTTGGGGCCCACCCAGACTCCTTTCTCTGCGGACTGCTTGCCCCAGGGAAGGCGTCCGGCACGTTAAGGTAAGCACTCACCTCCTCTGCACACCGTGAAGGTATATTAGGGGCGTGGAAGTATAGCTGGGCACTAGATGTAGGTCAGTGGTCAGTCTTACGCTCCGGCCACCTTATCCTCAGTGAAAGAGCCCCCCCCCCCCGGTACCAATTGAGGAGGAGACTTTCTGGCCCTCAGAGCCGGAGAATAGAATATTCTCTTGCCTCCCCTGGGATTCGAATCCCTGTCTGTCCAGTCCGTAGCCTACTCGCTATATTGACTACGCTAACCCAGTTTGGGGCACGCGGTGGCGCAGTTGATTGAGTCACAGCGCTACAAGCCGGAAGGACGCGAATGATTCCCGATGGTGCCAGTGGAATTTTTCATTGACATAATCCTTCTGTCCGCACTAAGGCCCCTGGGTCCGACTCAGCCTCTAACAGAAATGAGTACCAGGAATATTTCGTAGGGGGTAAAGGCGGCCGGTGTGTATGGCTGACAACTTTACCACTTTCATGTGCCGATTGTCTTGAAATCTGGGAGCATCAACGTCCTGGAATCCTAAGGGCCTTTCCGGGCCTGCAATGGGATAGCTAACCCAGTTCCTCACCTCGCAACTGTTGCCGACGCTAATAATTCTTGGAGCTGCACCGCTGATGTTTTATTGACGTCCTAAATTAGCACAGGTATGGCCTTGTCGTTGCCTTTACCATTTTTACCATTGTCAGCGTCGCCCTGGCTGTTACTGTCGAACCCATGAATCGGTAACTGCACTGCATCGTCCCTCCGGAAGATACACGTTGTTTCGCGGATGTCATGATATTTAAACCCTGCATGAATACGAGGTGTGTCATATGAAAACCATGAACAACGGCACTACGAAAAACAAGTGCATCTAAAACTCCGCGTCTGGACCGGCTCTGAGACCCACCCAGACTCCTGTTCAGTGGGTACCGCGGTAAAACAACAGGGGCGTGAAGCTAACCACTCATTTCCATCTAGTGCCGAGGTTAAGAATGACCAGAGCTATCTATACCTCGTCACTCGCCGCATGCCTTCATGGCGTGCGCAGGGATAACTTTCGTTGTGGCGTGTTATTTTAAAGGAATTTCCAAGGATCGTAAAGGAAAGATTTCAGCATCATTTTATGAAGCTGGAACTTCATAAACTTTTAGTGCGTAGTGTTAGCCTACAGAGGTGATTTACTGAAACACTGTGAGTGACACGTATCATAAGACTGTTACGAACGTGGCCTGTCGTATTAGTGTTAAAACCTTAAGCAGTATTCTGTTGTTTGTGAGTTTCCGTCAGGATGGTCTCCTCAGGCCAAAATATTTGGGATATAAAATGTTCAGGCCGTGAAGGCCTAGATGGGGAGTGGAAGTATAGGTCAACTCTTTCTTTAACCTCGGCGCTAGATGTGAGTGGCTAACGTCACGCTCCGGCCGCGTTGCTCCCAGGAAAGAGACCCGGTTCCCATTGTAAAACATATGGGAAATGGTTTTGCAGCTAAAAGTAGGATTGCCATTTTTGTGTACATTGATGGTATATTATTGACTATTTTTAATGGCGAGAGACTGTACTCTTGCCTGCAAACAATATGGAATCCCTGTCCATGGTGGTTCGGAAATAGCCCGTCAGCAGGCTGGAGAAAACTGCATATGGAGGATTCTCATTTGTGCTTCTCAGGCATTACGATTATCTTCAATGAGGTTTTAAGAGGGGCGGGCATGCAGCACGCATGGGAGGCATGAAAATGCACACAAAGTTTAGTCGTAAGGGCTTAATGGTAGAGACCATTTTGTAAGATGTGGACGTAGATGGGACGACACTGAATTGAATCAGAAGGCTGTGACGATTACCGACAAAAATTTATAACGGAATTTTAATTTTAACGCGTTTTGTTCCAAAAAGGAAAATTCATACCATTCAGTAAAACTGAACAATTCACAATTTAAAGGTAAGGTGTTTGGGCAACGGCTTCGTTCGCCGTACAGCAAAAGAATGGACCGCAAAACCAAATAGTATGAAATAAAATAAGATAAATGTAACAGGGAAGTGTTCTTTGCGCACGAACATGGTGGGATGAGGCAAAGCGTTCTCGTTCGGTCTGTGGTCACATGACCCTCCGAACCGGATCAATACCGAGGGTAGACCTGGCAACAGCGCGGGAATCATCAGCGGGGAACAGCGAGACGAGATGGGCGAGTGAGAGAGGAGTGAGTGAGAGAGAGAGAGAGAGAGAGAGACAGGAGTGAGTGAGTGAGTGAGTGAGAGAGAGACAGGAGTGAGTGAAAAAGTCTGTGAGGGAGGATGACAGCATGGAAACACGATGGCGAGCGTGGAAAAAGTTTTTGAATATGCAGCATTTGGAGGTTCCAAATATTAGGCCCTGATGGTAGCCTTGTAGAAGGGTACTAAGGTTTCGGAGGCACCTGCTGCCTTAGTCCCTGTACCCAGTGGAGATGAGAGATGGGGCTAGATGGGCCCAGAGATGATCAGGTTGCGGTAGTAATTTTTGCCCCCCCCCCCGTTATTAATCGTTTAA